>PVKC010000179.1:0-73674 GCA_004027635.1 Crocidura indochinensis | reverse complement strand
TGATCCCTTCTCTACAAACTTCTTACCAGCTTTTTTGTCTGAGGGTATTATCCATTGTGTTTTTTGCACAAATTAGTTATTTCTTCAGGACTGGCAAAACAGTGATTTTCTACTTGTTATTCATTGTACTTTCTTTAACCAGACTGCTTTGTTGGAAGAAACTTTCCATATCAATAAGGGAATGATTTAAACTGAAATATAGAAACTATTTTTTATAAAGAGGACACAATGCTAATTCTTTTCTTTTCATTGCTTAATTTCAGTATAAATAATTTCAGTATAAATAATTAATTCCTGATTTTTAGTGGGTTAAGACAGAGTTGACTGGAAACATTCTTTAGTTTTGTTTTGTTTTGTTTGATTAGGTTTATTGTTGTGGAGGTGGAGGAACTGATTTGACTGTGACTTCCCTTTTTTAAATAATTTATTTTTATTGTAATTGGGACCAGATCCATTGGTTCTTGGGCAAGTGGTGTTCAAGGAATCATATGATGTCAGGGTTCAAATCCAGGGTCTTACACATGCAAGGTATGTACTCCACCTCTTGAGTCCTCAATCCCCAACTCCCAAATTATTTCTTTTGTCCCACCATTCACAAAAACATCAACAAAAAGCCTGGGCTGAGGTGTATATGGGGTGCATTTACTGTACCTCCTCTTTCTATACAGTCAGTGTAAAGAACACAGCCTGTGGTAAGCATTGGGAGGCCTTATCTTTTTTTTTCTTTTTTTTTATGTATATAAAAAAATACTTCACCAGTACAACATTTCCATCACCAATTTATTTTTAAAACATGTAAATAGTTACAAGTCATTGTACTTATTCTTTGATTTTCAGATAATTCCAACTTTGACTACGAGAGACCCTTTAAATTGACTCATATTAGTCTTTTAAAATTTCTTTCCTTTTCTTTTCTTTTTTGGTTTTTGGGCCATACCGGTGATGCTCAGGGGTTACTCCTGGCTATGCGCTCAGAAGTTGCTCCTTGCTTGGGGGACCATATAGGACACTGGGGGATCGAACAGCGGTCCGTCCAAGGCTAGGGCAGGCAAAGCAGGCACTTTACCTCTAGCGCCACCTCGTCAGCTCCGAGTCTTTTAAAATTTCTTTCTAGCCTAACAAGTTATAGGAAAAATTGTTAGCAGCGGACTAATGAGTTTTCTATTAAATATTTTGAAAAATCAACAAAATGAAAGCAAGCATGAAAGTAAATAATATTCAATGAAAACCAGTGGTTTAGAAATATGTCAGATTCCTTGTTGGTTTTATGGTTATGGTTTTTGGTTTTTTTTTTTTTTTGCTAGTAAATTCTAAGAAAATTTTATGCCTCTATTTTTTTCTTTTTGATCTCTTCTGCATTGCAAATTAATATTAACTTAAAACTTAGCAACCCATAAAGAAGATGACCATTAATTTATCAGATATCTTGTGTATTTAAAATAAAATTCAGTGTTAAAAAGGTAATTAGAAGGGCTGACCACATACTTTCCATGCATGTAACTCAGTTTTAATCCCCCAAACTGAAGGTCCCCATACATACCACTGGAAACCATTATAGTCCCTGAACATTTCTCAATATGGCCCCCAAAACAAATAAATAAAATTCAAGTTATTTTAAATAATTTATGCTCACCTTTTCCAGAATTATATTAGAGTCCTTGTACTGTTATTAAAACCAGTCCTTATTCTTGAAGAACTTGTAATGTAAAATCGAAATATATATGTAATGTAAAGATAGATTGAAGAATAGTAATTTATCCTTAGGTCTACATTGTAATCAATACCTATTTCTCCCATTTTTCTTGCATTTTAAAATTATATTGACTTATGTTTTTATTGAGTAACACACTGATGTGATTCACAATGCAAAAAGTATAGGCTGAATGTCTCTTCTGTCTTTTGAATCCATCCAACCTGTTTTCCACCTTAGAAACCTAAATTAGATCTTCAGGAAAAATTTCAGAGTGAAATAGCTGAGTCAAAGGGTATCTATATTTGCGATTTCAATCTCCAGAATCAGATGTGCTCTGGAATCCCAGAGGCAGAACTTTGGGATCAAAAGGTTTCTATATTTATGATTTAAAATTTTGATTCTTATTGTCGTTGAGTTACGAATAGTATTAGCATTTATATTTTGTTTGTCTCATATTTTATGAGGCTTATTTTTCTAGTCCACAATTGAAAACTAGTATGTGTGTGTGTATATATATACATATATAACATATATATACATATATATGTATATATAATATATATAACATATATATACATATATACAAAACCTAAGGCCTAGCAAAAAGCTTTTATATATATACATATATATAAATATATATATGTATATATAATATATATACATATATATAAATATATATATGTATATATATATAAAAGCTTTTTGCTAGGCCTTAGGTTTTGTATATATAAAAAAAAGCCTAGCAAAAAGCTTTTATATATATACATATATATATATAAATATATATATGTATATATAATATATATACATATATATAAATATATATATGTATATATATATAAAAGCTTTTTGCTAGGCCTTAGGTTTTGGAGGTACCAACATATTTTACTTATTTTTTTCCTTAATCCTGAGTGATAACAGATTCCAAGCAAATGAACAAGAGCAACAACTAAATAACCTAGATTAATATAAATCAAGGCAAATGTGCTGTATGTTTTCATTCCTGTAGATCAGGGGTCCTCAAACTTTTTAAACAGGGGCCCAGTTCACTGTCCCTCAGACCATTGGAGGGCCAGACTATAGTAAAAACAAAAATTACGAACAAATTCCTATGCACACTGCATACATCTTATTTTGATGTGAAGAAACAAAACGGGAATAAATACAATATGTGGCCCGAGGGCCATAGTTTGAGAACCACTGCTGTAGATCATAATCAATTAAATGAGACCTTTATAAGTGGCACTTTGCTTCCACCAAGGATCCTGTTGGGCTCATGTAAATAAGGTTTAAAATTGCTGAACTCAGAGGGAAATTACTTTTTTTTTTTCAAATATTGAGTGGAGCATAGGACATTGTTCAATATTTTTTTTGTTCATTTATTGGGTTTTTTTGTTTTGTGAGGCCACTCCAAGCAAAGTTTGGTCCTACTGGTTTGGCGATTGCCTCTGACAATCCTTAAAGGACCACGTGGTGTTGGGGATTGCAAACAGAGCATGTGCTTGGTCCATTAAGTTATCTCTCTGGCCCATCATTCAATTTTACATGTTTTTAATGAAGTGATAGTTATTATGTGCAATAGATTTTTAAGTTATAAGTAAAGGATGGATGGATGTGTATATGTGTGCATTTCTGTGTGTTTTAAAATTAAAAATTCCCCCTCTTACTAGACTCATCATCTTCACCATACTTTTTCTGAAGGAGATGGACAAAGTTTACCTTATTCTCATGACTTAATTATTAATATACCAAACCCATCCTGCATTGTACTTGCTCTACTCAAACTTTCAAGAAATGTGAAACACCAAAATTTTTGCCATTCCCTTCCAAAGAATTAATTCATAGTGACCTTAGAAATTGTTTCCATTAACAATTTATTTATATTAACATATAATTCTAGAGAAAAAGATCTACTGTCAAGGCAGAATTTAAGTGGAGTTGATTTTTTAAATCACTTGTCATCAGTGACATGGTATTGAGGTACATAGATTAAGGTACATATATTGAGGTACATAGATAAGACACAAATAAATCAGTCTGACTTTACTGTTGGTATAGATAGATAGATAGATAGATAGATAGATAGATAGATAGATAGATATAGTTGGAATATCCTGTTGGGCCGAGGAATACAGCAATTATTAGTGTGCATATCCAACATTCACTTAACTTGGTTTAGTTTCTGGCATCTCATGGTTACCTAAGCAAACCTAGATGCAACGGTAGAGGTCCCCAGAAATGCCATATGTGACCCAGGGACCCATAGCACTGTCCAGGCATGTCCAGATATGGTCCAGGTAAACCTGGCATAATCCAAGAAGTATCACATCCTCAGGCCTTTGAATTGAATTACTAGCCCAGTTGACTGAATCACAAGTGGGATCTCTGAATCTCTTTAAAACTTGTAAGGATTGGGGCCGGGTGGTGGCGCTGGAGGTAAGGTGCCTGCCTTCCCTGCGCTGCCTAGGACGGACCGCGGTTCGATTCCCTGGTTCCCATATTGTCCCCCAAGCCAGGAGCAACTTCTGAGCGCATAGCCAGGAGTAACCCATGAGCATCACTGGGTGTGGCCCAAAAACCAAACAAAAACCAAACAAACAAAAAACAAACAAATTTGGAAGGACCTTTCTCCCTCAGAAGTTTATGAGGTTCCTATGAAAATCACAATACAGCTTTTAAAAAGAGTATTATTTTCTAAACAGTGGTCAGTTTTCAAATGTGACAATGAAGGTTACAAAATGTAAAGTAAGAGAGAGTGACCCACAACATTTGTATACAATGTAGGAAAACCCCTTAAAATCCCCAAGGGAACTTCTAGTATATTAGGCTCTGTTGCCTTTGCTTGGTTTTTTACTGCATACTTTGAAATGTGCCTTCTGTGGCAGGAAAATGAAAGGCTCCATTGTTTTCTCAACTAAACTCTTGTTGCTTTGGGTCCCAGGAGGCAAAATAAACAAATGTCCCACTTTTTCTCACAATTCACAGATATTCTTGACTATGGATCACTTATAGAAATGACATTTTTAGTACAGATACCCGATGTGACATTTTTTATAAACTCTATTAGGAGCTGGTTAGTGCAAGGCTTAATTGATGCATACAGTTTTTGGATTATTAGGTTGTTTTGCTTGGAATTGGCTTAAGACTACACCTGAAAGTACTCAGGACTTACTCCTGACTCTGTGCTCAGGAATCACTACTGGCAGTGCTTGGGGATGTTATGGTGTGCCCACTTGGATTGACTGCCTGCAAAGGAAGTGCCTTAACTCCTGTACTATTCATTCAACCTGATATTGTTTAGCCAATGATCACAGCTTATATTACGCTTGTTTCCCTCTCATTATGTAGTACATACATACATAGAGATATAGGGCGGTGACTAATTTTTGTATTGGTTGAAAGACTGTATGAAGAAAATAAGTTAAAGATTTATTTGAGTATTAATCTTTTCATTTCCCTGCATTCTGGAGATACTGCTTATAAATATTAAAGAGAAGGGAAACACATCTCCAGGTGAAAACTGTCTCTGCCTTCTCTAATATACTGCCTAAAGGGCTTTCTGTTTCTAGGTGTGGAGGAAAAGAAGCATGGGTTTGATCCCTGGCATCCTAGATACGCATATAAACCCCAGAGCTCTGCCAGGAATAAGCTCTCTGAGCACAGCTAGGAATAACCCAAATGCAAAAAAATTCAAGCGAAAACCTTCAATTCCAAATTGTTAGCCATATTTCTAATTCTATGTTAATGCATAATCTTGAAATTATTAGTAGTAAGCTCATGATGTGTAAAAATCACCCAATGCACCATATTTCCAGCTCTGGGTGAGTGGGTCTGAAGCAGGGTCACCACATGAAATAATCCAGACCAGGATGAGGTGAAACACATGTACTCTGGCAATCTTCTACCTCATGTTGAGAGACAGTGCCTGCCAGAACTGTAATTTTTTTATTGAGTACAGAGACCACCCCCAGGTTGGGGAGTAGGACAGAATTAGTATAGCTCAAGCTATCCTGAGCCAGTCCTGACCAGGTTTGTATGTAAGAAAATCTGTGTTTTGGGGGAAAAACTAAGTTGTAAACAAACAGATACAAGGAAACCAGAGATTATCTTTGTTTGGGGTAAAACAAGGTTTATCTTATTTTATCTTTCTAAAGAACTGACAATGATTAAACATTATTTCTTATGTAACTTCATAAATTTGGTCATAGAATCAAACAAGACATTTACTTTCTATTTAAGTACAATTTTGATGGTTTCTCAATATTGGAAATTCTTTAATTTAGCAGTGCTGGAGATTGAAGCCTGGGCCTCACACATGCTAGGTTCAACTTCTCTTATGTCTGAAATTCTTGTACCTGAACTTGTTGGGTCTAATAGTTTTCAAAATATAAAAGATTGGGCGTGGCTGAGTAAAGACTATGAAGTATGGATTTCAATTATTTATGTTAAATCTTTTAGAAGAAGTAGTTTATGAAACTGATTTTAAGGAAATACTTGTAAAGTCATTAGGTTGTTTTGAATGATTGTCCTCCATTTATTAGGGCATTTATTATTTACTTTGGGATTGGAATCAAGAACAAGGCTCTACTGAGGCAATGTGCAGACCTGTTGAGCCTTGCAAAAATGCTGGAATCTTGTCTGAGCAATTATCAGCTTTGCACCTTTATAGAAGAGCTTGAATTTCTCCAAGTTGAAATTTAGGACATGCAAATGTAAGAGAAAGATGGATAAATCAAGTGATGAAAAATATGAATAATGTTAAATGTGCAGGCTCTCATCATTCTTTAACTCAGGGTCAAAGAGTCTTCAGGAGTTCAGGAAGAACAGAGAATATGTCATGCAGAAGCAGTGATGAAAGGCATAAATAGTGCACTAAAAATTTCCATAAATGATCCATTAGGGTTCTGCACATATGGTTCCCCCTGCTCAATTTGAAAAGCATATCAAAATGAAGAAACCATTCACTTTTCTCAAAGTACTTGGTCCCCTCAACAGTGATATTTCAAAATGAATAAAGACCCTAAAATGAAGCAAAGGCAATTCTATCTTATACTGATAACAGTTATTATACTTTTACTGTCTTTAGTCAGCATAGTGATATAATTAAAATAATAAAATTATTTTAGTTCTGTTATTCATACAATATAATTTTCAAAAAAGTATACACTTGGTTGTCACCTAGTTTGTTACTGATTAGCAGTTGATATTTTCTTTATCAAGATAACTGGCTAAAAATAATGGTATATGGAAAGAGAATATGCAATGGAGTTAATCTGGAAAGTAAACAGAACACGTTTGTGCAGCAACTTGGGCTTTATCCTTTTAATTTCATTGGGAAATGGTTCTCATTTACACATTTAAATCTTACACCTCTAAGGTTAAGACTTGCAGTCAATAGATGGATCCGCACAGATTGTGAAGTGAATTTACCACCATCCAGTCAACTAATATCCATCTTCTTAAAAGCAACTGCTTCCTGTCTTACAGATGACACGGGCTGTCCAAGTAGCCAGTCGGTGTCTCCTGTAAAGACACCCCCAGATGCTGGAAACATCCCTGTGGAATTTTGCCCTGGAAATGATGCTGATTTTATCAGAAAGAAATGCACAATTGGAATGGCTAGTGAGGGAGGCCTTCAGTCAACTCGACATAAGAAGGAATCAAAGTCAGGCCTTATAAAGCCAGGTGAGTGAACTTTTTTTATGGCTTTATCAGAACTACAGGATTTTTGTAGCAGACATTCTACTTTTCTCATTCTTTAACAATGTTCTGCTAGTTGCTAGTGTAGTTATTTCCCTAACAGCATTCACCACTCTTTGTGGTGAGCTTCAAATTGTGAGCCAGTCCTTCTGGCCCTCCCGGCCCTTAACTCTATTGTCTTTGGGCCTTATTACAGTAATGTCTCCAATTTTTCTTAAAACCCATAGATGAGTGATACTATTCTGTGTCTATCTCTCTCCCTCTGACATATTTCACTCAGCATAGGGAGGAAGGGGGGCATTGGTGGTGGGAATATTGCACTGGTGAAGGGGGGTATTCTGTTTATGACTGAAACCCAACTATGAACATGCTTGTAATCTAGGTGCTTAAATAAAGATGTATATATTTAAAACAGATAGAGGAACAATATGTTAATGCAGTACTTAAAAAATACAGAATTTTGCATTTGAAATGAAACACGTAAAGATTGAGGTGGAGAACATGAAGACTTCCCAGCACTCAACAATATATTTTTACTTAAGGAGTTTGAGTAGATTGTAGGATATTTTCAGAATTAGTAGTTAGTCATTAGGCATAGTGTTATATCCATCCATTATACAGACATCTCTAAAAAGCAGAGCTGAGGAGATGCAGGCTAGATTGTCTGACAGACATTAAACTGTATAATTCTATCAGAAGCAATTGTACATGGTGCCACTGAAGTACCTACAAATTATAAAAAAATAAAAATCAAGGAGATGATCTTGATCTAAATTTATAACAATCTAGTCAACCTAGTTTTAAATTGTTCTTTAAAACAAATATGAATATGATGCTACATATACATGTTTTCAATAATTATAAAAGTACTTAGATTTTGTTAACTCTGATCTGAAGTGGCATTGGTTTAGGTGTCATGAACATTGGGAAAGATCACTTTTCATAATTTGCAATTTATGAAGTATTGTGAAACAGAAATAAAGATTGTATATGAACAAATACAACTTTGGTAAAAATTACAGGTATGACTATGAAACAGGAGAACATTAGCATTGGCATTGAGGAAACCTTTTATTTACCTTAACATTCATAATTATTTTATACAGATTTCTGAGCCTAAAATGATAGGTTCAAGGCTTTTGAAAGTCCTTATTTCTTACACTGACTTCTCATTTTTGTTTGCTGATGATGTCACTGTACAAAGAGCTTAATCAGCTTTGTATCTAGAGAGCGATGGATTGGTCCTATCTCCTCTTTCATCTCTCTTTACTTTCTTCCTCTTAAATAATTGATGGGTTCTTAATGGATTATTCTTCATCTTGCTTTCCGTCAACCAAAAAAGAAAGCAAGAGCAAAAATTAAAACATGAAAGCAAACCCCTATTGCTTGTGATATTTCCTGATACATGTCTGACCTGATGAGTTTACTAATAGTTTTTCTGTTTGGGAATACTATAAGAAAAAGAATGCTATGTAGTAGTCAGCACTTGTGATATTGTGACCTCATCACAAAGGTTAGCTTTGTGTTTGAGATTAAGTGGTGCAGGAAAGAATGTCAGTTTCTTAGTTCCCAAAGAAAATACAGGTTGAAGAAAATTAAAATTTGGTTGCAAGCTGAAATTATTTTGTCTTTGTTATACCCTCACTCTTGTCTCTTTAAAAATAATTAAATTTTGCAGAGGTGGGATCCAAGGAAACTCTTAAGACAGAAGACAGGAATACAGAAAAATAAGCAAGCTTAAATGGGAGTTTAATTTGTCATTACTGGACTGGGAATATGGCTCAGTGGCATAGCATATGCATGCCTGTGTAATCTTCAGCACACACACAGTCACAAAGCACAATTATCATTTTTCCAACAATTATATAGGAACAATCATATGTCGGCCATAAAATTTTAACTGTGTATACACAGAACTCACATTGAGCACATTCCTAGTCCTTCCAAGAAAGTAATCATTTATCTGGCTAAAAGCTGCTTAACATGCTAGATTTTCAAGAAAAAAATGCCCCCTCAAAATAAAAGAAAGATGGCTGCTTTTCCTGTTTTATTTTTATTCAAGTCCTTTGAGATTATTAAAGCCATATATCATATGCATAAAATAGCAAGGACTGTTTCTGATGTTTCCTGAAGCTCCTTTTTCAGAATTTACTTAATTTAGTAAACTTCACCCAGAAACAACACTTAAAACACCTCTTTTATCAGTTGCTTCTTATTGGTGCTCATAAGCATCCATACTGCCTAGGCATTATGATCTTTTATTTAAGTTGCGTTGGTCTGATTTTATTTTTTTGCAATTTCTTTGCATTTAACCAACATAGAAGGGATATCTAAAATTGATTTGTTGGTTGTCTGAAATTCCTCTGACGTCTCTGAAAAGGTTGGAATGGACCCTAATTCTGTGTAATTCTCTCTTTGTATTGAGAAAAATCTGCAGCATGACCTATAGTCCTCTGAACTTTCAACATAGTATCTCTGTCAGCCTCATAAATATGAAGAGGAAATCCTGGAAGGGAGACCCCTGGCTGACTCCAAAAACGAATAAACTATAGAGAGGTCATTTGTTAGACAAGATGAAACTGCTCCCCAACTGAAGCATGCTGCCTCCTCCACACCCAAGTAACCATTCCTCTTCAGCCCCAACTAGTCTTTGCTCTCAATGCACGCCCTACTTGTTTGAAATGAAGCTCCTTTGCCAATATCAATGCATTAAAATAGCAAGTAATTAGTGCTCCTGCAGATATTTGGAAGCTCTGTATAACAGGGAATAACAGGAGCCTATTTAATTTTAGATCTGTTGTTCTAGATTCTGGAAAATGCTGGTTCATCTTAGAATGAAAGTATTGAAATGCCCCTTCCCCAAGTGTCTAAAGCAGAAGTCACAGGATGTCTAGAAGAGCATAGGAAGGTGTGTGGAGCCAGGCTGTCCTTTTCCAGCAGAATAGAGAGACCCACACAGCAGGAAAGATGTCTTTCTTCCCCACTCAATCCTCAGCCAGGCAGTTCTGGAACTTCTTGGAAGCAAGGAGCAGTGAGGCTTTTGTCATTTTGGTTTCTCTTGTTTAATGCCTGTACAGATTTAATTCCAAGTACCCATCAAAGAAACAAAGTATGTACCCTACTGTCTTGTTGCATCTTGACTTTGTTTTCACCTTTTCTTTTTGCCTCCCCATGTCAGTGATTTATATTGAGTTCCCATAGTTGACAATTTTTCCCCTTATTGGTTTATACTTGCAGTGCTGCCCTATCCTGACCCATCAGAATATTGATGGCCTTCTCTTCACTAGACTCCAAAGTTCTTTTTCTCTCCCTCCTCCCTATCTCCTCAGTCACAGTTCTGTTGATCATATATATGTATAAATCAAGCTTGGTTTCCATTTCAACTTTTCTTGTCCATCATTTCAGCCAACATTCAGGACTGGTTCACCAGAATTGTATCAGATTTTATCAGAATTCACCAGATTTGTGCAAGTCCAAGAAATGTTTACATGAGAAAGGAGACCCTATTATTCAAGGTGGAGAATTTGTATAGTATGCAAAACACATGAGGAAAATGGGGCAAAAAGATGACATCAAAGTCAAAATCATTACTTCTTATTACTTGTCAGAATATTGTGCCATAAATGTATGTGCTAATACAGGTTCAAAATCCAATTAGACTTTTATTGTTGTTGTCACTATTGTATATATCATCATCATTTTCATCATCTGATAATGCTCAGTGACTACTCCTGGCTCAATGCTATAGATAGCTATCTATGCTATATGCTATAGATATATCATCTAGTCTAGATGCTTAGGGATCATGCCCAACAGAGCTCAGAATGTATCCCTAACTCTTCCTGCAACAATGCACTCAGCCTGTGCGCAATCCCTCCAGTCCCAGTTGGAATTTATTTTATTTTTTAATTGTTCAGCCTAAAGGCTCCTCCTCTTGTTTTGTGTGCAGTCAGTTTTCCTAATGAGATTTTTTTTCACCCTGAAGAGAAAAAACTAAATTGGATTACAGCTCAAGAACTTCATGTGAAAATTCTGAGCTTTGCAAAAGGCTTGATTTGCAAGAAAGAAAGAAAATGGAAATGAGAAAAAAAGACCCAGTATCATTGATTGTATAATAGAAGTACTAAATCCTTTCTTTTGGGGGAGCTGGGAGACAATGCCACAATTTAAACAAATAGAAAATTTGAAGGGAAATCAAACCTTTTCCCTAACCAGTAAAACAAGGAGGCAGGGAGGAACACTTGCCCATGGTTACTAGTTTCAAAATAAATGCACATTTAGAAAGTGAAATGTTGAAATCTGCATTTGAAAGATGTCACTATATACTTTCTACTAAGTTAGTATTCCCTTGTCATCAGACACCAGCCAGGCAATTGAAACTAGAGAGCCAGCCAGATGAACTATAGTAACCTCACAACAATAACAGAGTATTGGCTCCTTGAAAAAGGTGATTTCACTCCTTCAGAGCCATTTGCTAGGAATCTCTGAAGATACCTCTAGCTTAGTGATGAATCAGCCCTGGTTCCCTAAGGCCCCTACAGAGCAGCATAGAACCTACAGGTGTTCTGCACTTACCACAGGCATTTCTTTGGCTTCAGAGTGAGTTTTGTGCCATGAAAACAGCAGAAAAACAACTTACCTACTGGCAACTGAGTCTGTAAAAGATTTGAACTTCTTGAACTAGAGGAGAGTTGAAATGTCTGAGCTTCTTTCTAGGTTTCCCAATTTATCCTATTTGGTAATGGCAGAAAAAAGTGGAGGTGGGGAAGGAGGGCTGTCATGGGTGACACTATAGCCACCAGACTCCAAGGGTTCAAATCTATAAAGTTCCATTTAGCAACTCTGTGTTTCTCAACGACTTGTGAATTTCATGAAGCACAGTTGTTGGCATCTGTAATGGGTCATTGTGAAGAGTAAATAGAAATAGAATCCAATGTCAAGTCCCCCACCTGCTGTATCTGACAACTAACCAACCCCTCAGTGAATGTTAAGCAGGCTTTTCACAACCCTTAAAGTAATTCACAGGCTTCTTTCATTGAAACAGTCTTTCAAAGTTTCACACCAAATTTGTATTTGAAACAATTTTTAGCATGTTTTATTGTCCCCCTTCACTTCATACAGGAGAAGTGTTTGCTCCAGGCAAGACAAGTGTCTGGGGCAAGAATGGACATCTGGACAGGAGAGAAGCTGGAATAATGAGAGAACAAGGAGCACTAAGAAGCAGAGTGTCTCTGACACATTTCAGTACTTGGTAGTGCCAAGAGCAGTAATGAAGGTTTGCAAAACAGATTGAGTCATTGTGCTGGTTGAGTTGGCAGAAGACGAGGTGTCTGAGGGCAGAAAAATGTTATAAACATTTTAGAAATAGTTTTGTGGAATGGAAAAGTTTAAGATGCTAGTGCTGAACGAAAGTTTTGTTATATGGAAACTTTCTGCCTCCTTGCACAGCAATATTTTTTAAAATAACTTACTGTTTCAGGCAAAAGTCTACCAGCATCCAAGAACAGTCTAAAACATAGGCTTGCCCTTTATTTCAGGCACTGAGATTCTTTTGAACACATCTGGAAATACAGAATAAGGACAGTGGCTGACACTCTCAGACGAGATGTTTTAAATTTCAAACTAATATTGAATTGTTTAGTGTTGGTTTACACTTAGTCTTGCTCAGAATTATTACAAGGTGCTCAGTAATTACTCTTTGTGATACTCAGGGGACCATATAAGATGTTGGGATTGAACCCATTTCCTGCATACAAGGCATGAGATCCAGCCTGTTGAGCTCTTCTTCTAGCCTAGGACAGGGTTTACCATCCCAGGCAAAACCTCAACATATTACATATTTAACCCCAAAATCAGAGCGAGAAAGGGAACGTAAACTCATATGATTTCAGGTGGGAAACTTAAAGCACAGAGACGTTAAGTAGCTCCTTCAAGGTCACACAGTTTGTAAGTGGATTTTAAGCAGGATAGTCTTTCTTCTAACTTTATATGGTCTCAAAAGATAATCGTCTTCCTAATTTAGTGTTTTCTCAAGCAGTGTTCAGGGAGCTGGAGGCAATTTCCAGTGATATTTAGGCAAATTGTACAGGCCAGGTTGTGCTGGTTCAAACCTTGCCCACGTTATATGATCAGGACCAGGGAGGTTGGAAACCACCAGTGGTACTTGAGCAGTTTTGCAAGAGAGGTTTGCAGTGCAAATAATTGAACTCATGACCTGGGTCATCCCAGTCATGTGCTCCAGTTCTTAGAAAAATCTTTCTGGCCCTTGCTCCTAACTCTTAGCATTGCATTGGTTATGAGGTCTGCCTTGAAAGCAGTTATTTAAATTGCAGTTGGAGAGTGTTGACAAAAGTGAAAAAAATGTTAATAAAGACAGGAATTATTTGTCTTTCATCTGTGCAGAGCCCCTGAAGCATCTTATTAACTTAAATAATTTAGCTGATAGAATACATATAGAGAAGTTGCTGACGATTGGAGATAACAAAACCATTGTACCATAATGTAACTTCAATGAAAGACAGAGTTGAAAATATAAGGCTGTGTGGCTGTAAAACAGTGAAATAAACCAGGAGGCTATGAACGTCAAAGGAATGTTAGAGCCTTCAATGTTTTCCACTTAATCATGAACTAGTCCTTCCTCTACTTGTCAAGATATTATATGCAGTTCTCCACATATTGTGGTTCCTCTTGGCAAATGAAGACCATTAGACTTCGTCAACTTAAACTGAGGGTTTGCTTAGAAACTGGAAAGAAATGTGCTTCTCTCAGGAGTGGCTTTCTCAGGATACTGCATGGAAGAATTTGTGCTGGTATGTTGTGGTCTCTCACATATCCCCAGCAGAGACCAGGAAGGTGAAATAGAGCTTCCCTGTGAATCATGGACTGAGTGTTTATTTTCGTGCCAGGGTTGGCAATCATTACTTTCTCCCATCTGTGCTTTAGATGCTCGACCCAATCATTGGAATGGTGCCAAATGGTCCCTTAATGATTTTTGCCCAAGAATTAGTGAATTATAGTCCTCATCTTCCCAAAGGTACCTTCCACATCCCAGATGTACAGGGGTTTATTGCATGTATAATATTCTAACCACTGACGTGGACGCCTGCCAATTGCATACTAAGTGCTCTAATGTGCTGAGAAGGGATCCTTCAAGGTCTCTCAATACTCCAATAGACAACATACAGGGAAATAACTTCTTTGACGACCAACATAAAAGAAAAAAAGCTGACCTTATGAGCCTAGATTTGTAAATCCTACAGATATAGGCACTAAGTAAACCTACCTCCCACAAATGGAAGAGACTGTACTTCCAAGGTTTAAGGAATAAATAATAAACTTAATCAGCATATGGCAAAAACTTTGACACAGGGATTGAGAGACATTCCAGGGGTGAGGAACAGATGTGGGACCTCATGTTTTAATAGTGCATAGAGGCCTGAGCACCATGGGTATAAGCCTAGATTCCAACATTGAACTTGGAGTGTCTCACAGTGTCCTTGTGAACTCTTGAAATTATTTCTTTTTTATTAATGTCTTTATTTAAACAACTTGATTACAAATATGATTCTAGTTGGGCTTCAGTCATGTAAAGAACACTCCTCTTCACTGGTGCAACATTCCCACCACCAATATCCCAATTCTTATTTTGGAGAAGCAATTAATGTATGTCAATTTTCAGAAGAGGGAGAGAGAGAGAGATTTTCAAAGTTTTATGTAAAAGTGCTATATACTTTTAAGATAGACCAGACCTCCCAGTGAAAGGAAGCTGGGGGTAATGCCTCGACCTTTGTCTCTTCAGCAGCATTAGTGGTTAAGTGGTCTTCTGCTATGCTGTAAGATTATGACTCACTGAGGTGCTGACAACAAGGTTTGCTCATTTGAATATTTCACTGACTTAGTCTTGCATCACCTAGACCAGTAACTGCTTGCAGCTCACAGGTAGCAGCAAGTTATGGAATTAAGGTTGTGATTAAATAAGTTGGTTTAGGAGATTGGCTTGTGTCCCAATATGGAAGGTCAAGAATGTTTATAGCATTGCAAGAAGATGATGGCTGTGTAAGTGTAGAAAGGGAAAGAAGGGTCAGGAATCTGGTTCACATGGTTGAACTCATGCCTTGCATATCCATTAGCACTGGCAGGTTTGACCTTGGAAGTCCCCAGCACCCTGGATGTAATCATCACAACAACTAAAGGTAGACAGAGAATGGAATTATTACATACCACATACAGGAAGTTTCCTTCTACTAATTCTAAATACAGATCCTGGATATGCATTGATTTGTGTTCCTTCATTCATTCCTTTAAACAAATATTTATGTAGTAGTTACTTGACAATGTTGACATCATTGTTCTAGATCACAGCAGTGAAAGACACAAAAATTGGATAAGATGCTCATTGTTGTTAGGCCTGCCTTAGTTAGTCATTTATTTGGGCTGAGAGCCACTCCTGCCCATGATCAGGGTTTAATCCTAGCTCTATGGTCAGGAATTATGCCTGTCAGAGTTTGAGAAGGCCTCTGGAGTGCTAGGGATCAAACCTGTATTAGCACTGTGCAAGGCAAGTGCCCTATTATCACTCTGGTTTCAGATTGTCTTTTTAACAGGGAGATATACAGACAGACAAACAAGATTAGTCCAAAGTAGACAAAGTCATGCTAGAGACAGTCTTGTGTCTGGGGCGTATCAGTAGCTTGTGCCATTTATCTGAACTCAATGAAGATTTAACCAAGATTTTTGCCCAGGGAGGCAGCATGATAACTCAAGCAGAAGAAGGAGGGAAGGTGAGGCCTCTGGTATTAGAAGTAGTGGAAGAACAGTCTGGATTATCAGAGATGAAAAATTATCAGAGGCAGATATGCCAAATTCATATTTTTCTCCCATTGAAAATAGAATAAGTTAAAGTGCACATTGGGGCCCGGGAGATAGCATGGAGGTAAGGCATTTGCCTTTCATGCAAAAGGTCATCGGTTCGAATCCCGGTGCCCCATATGGTCCCCCGTGCCTGCCAGGAGCAATTTCTGAGCATGGAGCCAGGAGTAACCCCTGAGCACTGCCGGGTGTGACCCAAAAACCAAAAAAAAAAAAAAAAATAGTGCATATGACAGAATATAAGGTAGCCTTTTATCCAGATACAGTGTTAAAAAGATTGTTGTTTTCTAACTTGTGTAAGCAATTAGAAATGTGAATTAAAAATTACTGATATATTTCCATTTATTCAGTTAAACATATTTCTTTATATACCATACTAAGATACTTTAGAAATTTATAATTAATATGTGTATTCAGTATTTCTTATTCCTAAAGATACCTTTTTGGGGGTGTTGCTTTGATTTGGGGTCATAATCAATGGTACTTTGGGGCTATTTCTAACTATGATACAGTGTTCTGAAAACCTTTTGATATTGGGGATTCAGTTGGGGCTCCCAGAATGCAAAGGTTTGCCGCAGCCCTTTCAGCCATATTTCCTGACTCTTTTTTTTTTTGTTTGTTTTTGTTTTTGTTTTGTTTTTCCGGCCACACCCGTTTGATGCTCAGGGTCTACTCCTGGCTAAGCGCTCAGAAATTGCCCCTGGCTTGGGGTGACCATATGGGACGCTGGGGGAATCGAACAACGGTCCTCCTTGACTAGTGCTTGCAAGGCAGACACCTTACCTCTAGCATCACCTCGCTGGCCCCTTATATTTCCTGACTCTTTATAAAAAAAAAAAGTCCTCTTTATATGTAATGGGTTTGGCATAGGCAGTTTTGCTATTTTTTCATTACCTACAAAGAATGGAAGTTAAGATTTCAGATGCTATAAAGAGACTCCAAAATACAGAGGCTAGAACCAGAAATATGTCTTTGACAAAACAGCAAATAAATAGGTGCTATGGGTGAGCAAGACTGATTCATAGTCTAGTTAGAAGGAAGCTGGTAGGGACCAGAAACATTCATCTGATGATTTTAAAGTCAGGATACAGAAGTGACAGATACCATTTCCAGTTCTCTCCTGAGACAGGTTAGTCAAATGAACACCTACTATTATGGAAGAAGGAGAGAACAAGGCTGATCTGAGAGGACACAGCACAAGTTGTCACATCTGCTCTAACGTGGGGACAGCTGGCTTTTCTCTTTCCCTAGAGATCTCTGCCTCTCTATGCCATTGTCCCAAGTTCCTAAAAGCAGTTAGAAAGAACTCTGGGCTTCGCATTCACGTCAACTAATCCCTTGGCATTGTTACTCAAACTGATCATTAAAGAACTTGCCTTAGAAGTAAGATACAGGGGGGAGAGAAAGCTTGGAGGTAAGGCCTCTGCCTTCCATGAGGAAAGACTGTGGTTCGAATCCCTGCATCCCATCTGCCCCGCCCCGCCGCCTCTCCCCTAGCCTGCCAGGAGCGATTTCTGAGCATAGAGCCAGGAGTAACCCCTGAACGCTGCCGGGTGTGGACCAAACACATAAACACACAAACAAACAAGAACTAAGATACCCTGGGTTTGATCTTCGAGCCCAACCACTGGACCAGGAGGGCAGGTCATATAATAAAATATGTGCCCACATGTGTGAGGACCTCAGTGGCCAGGTGAGATCAAGGCCTTGCTGGGTGTGACTCCTATTAAAAATCGAGGAAGAGGGGCCGAAGAGATAGTATGGAGGTAAGGCGTTTGCCTTGCATGCAGAAGGATGGTGGTTCAAATCCCAGCATCCCATATGGTTCCTCGAGCCTGCTAGGAGCAATTTCTGAGTGTAGAGCCAGGCGTAACCCCTGAGCGCTGCCAGTTGTGGCTCAAAACAGCAGCAGCAACAACAACAACAAAAATAATCGAGGAAGGGAGATGACTCATAAAGTCAGGCCATAGAAATAATCGCAAAATCTGTCCTTGAATTCCTTAACCCAATCATTTTCTTCTTAAATTTTAATTGGTTGTTATTTTTTCTATTTTTAAATAATATTTTTTATTTAAGTACCATAATTACAAACATTATTATAGTTGTGTTTCAGTTATAAAAATAAAAGAACATTCCCTTCACCAGTGCAACCTTCCCACCACCTATGTCCCCGTCTCCTTCCTCCCCCGCCCCCTGCCTATATTTGATACAGGCATTCTATTTCTCTCTCACTACCATTGTCATGATAGTTGTCATGCAGTTATTTCTCTAACTGAACGCATCACTCTTTGTGGTAAACTTCGTATTGTGGGCCGGTCCTTCCAGTCCTCATCTCTGTTGTCCTTGGCTATTATTACAATAATGTCTTTTATTTTTCTCAAACCCCACAGATGATAGAAACTATTCTGTATCTGTCTCTCTCCCTCTGACTCATTTCACTCAGCAAAGAAGCTTTCATGTCCATCCATGTATAGGAAATTTCATGACTTCACTTTTCCTGATATCTGCATAGTATTCCATTGTGTATATGTACCACAGTTTCTTTAGCCACTCATCTCTTGTTGGGTATCTTGGTTGTTTCCAGATTCTGGCTATTGTAAATAGTGATACAATGAATATAGGTGTGCAGAAGGCATTTTTATATCATGCTTCTGTGTCCCTAGGGTATATCCCTAGGAGTGGTATAGTTGGATCATATGGGATCACAATTTTCAGTTTTTTGAGGAATCTCCAGATTGTTTTCCATAAAGGCTGGACTTTATGTTGCTGTTTGGAGACCACACCCAGTAATGCTTAGGATTACTCCCAGCTATTCATTCAAGATTCATTCCTGGCAGTGCTGAACCCCTTCATCTTAAATAATTCTTATCTGCTGATCCCTTCTAGTCCTGATGGAGATCAATTGAGGCTCATGTGTCATTCAAATTGCATTTGGGTTCAAAGAAGGTAATTATGAGAGAGAGAAAGTTCCATAATAAGTGACGAGTCTATTGGGCTTTGTAAAGACTCTAATGGAGGTGATTTCTTCTTTTCTGAGATGTAATTGTCAAGGGAGGAATATGCCACTTTATATTTAGATATTGAATAGGTGGCCCAGGTCATGTACAGAGCAGGGAAATTGGAGAAAAAGAAAGTGTGGTACCTTGAATAGTGAAAGAATATCTTTTCTTTCATCTTTGGCTATGCTGTAGAAGCATAAGTATTGCTTAGCTTTCTCTGGTTGCTTTTGAAAGTAATAAATTGGGTTAGGATCTAGTCGAGTATATGCATCATGATAAATACTGGGCAACCCGTATCTGCAAAAATCAGTGTTGATGTTTGTAAGAAGCTATGTTGGTTCCGACAGGATATCTGCTGCTATGTAGTCTGTACTCAATTAATGATGGTTGATGTTGATTTTCACTTACGTCATTCTTGTGAGATGAAGAACGAGGAGAGCTTACCCACAGCACACCTTTGAGGCATTTGAATGACTATGCACCAACTTCTTTTTGCTTCAGCTGGTGCTGTTGTACGGCAGATACCTCCTCAGAATGACTGATAAAATGCAGGACATTGTGGAGACTTAAATAAATGAGGTTACTCTCAGCAGACTCCTATTTGGATGGAATATGCCCACAGTTGTCCTCAAGAGCCCTTCATTGCACTTATTCTTGTGAACAAAGGTAGTCTCTCTCTGTCCTCTTTCCTGGCCCCACTGTGAAATGCCTTGCATACTTAAATAACTGCGCTCCTTGGAGTTCTATCAAGCATTTTCCTCAATGCAAACCAGGCTGACCATTAGGAACGTGTGAAGTTTGCATGCCATTTTTGTCTTACCTATTAGGAGAGAATCATTGAGAAAGATGAAGGGGGTTTGTTCCAGGATCATTCCAGGATTAGCTTAGACTGTTGTGAAGGCACTTGCTGCTCTTGGACCATTTGGTCTGTCTCTAAAGGCTTTGTGTCCATTCATGAGGGCGATGGCTTGATTTGAAATGCTGCAGTCACCAGGGAGCAGCTTCTGTGCTTTCCCCTGATAGGTTGGCCGTCCCTCTGCCTCCTGTTGCTATGGTGCCCGGCAGAGTAACTTCTCTGCTCTGCACTGGTAGCAGGCTCCGTCTCCATGGCTACCCCACTCGGAGACTCCACCAGAGATGAGTGCTACACACTGTTTCTGCACACAGCATACCCCAGTCTGTGGTGGGAGGCTGTTTGCAGAGCCGTGTTTGCCATGAAAGTCTATGGAGCTTTCCTTCTAAGTAAGTAATATTAGCCTCATTCAGTAAATAGTTATATGGGATCACAGAGGCTGTGCTCCTTGTGTGTTTGTGTGTGTGCATGTATGTGTGTGTGTGTGTGTGTGTGTGTGTGTGTGTAAAATTGGTGGTGGAAGGCGAACATGGCAGTCTAAAAATAAATCCTCAAAACGCCACCTTGCAGACAGTCTGAATGCAGAGTCTACCACCAAACTTAAAACACACACGCACACATAAACACATTCTACTTGTCACTTGTGAACTTGTTCATGCAGTTTGAAGCCAGGACGAGAAAAATGGGCCACAGATGCGCCTGTATTAGAATAACTCCGAGCATTATTAACTCTCTAAGCTCTGAGTGTTACATACTGCTGTTGTATAAATATGAAGTTGGCAGTATCTGGTGGTGTGCAGTGGGAATAGAAGAACACAACCACAATTAATGCTAATTGGCATGGCACATAGTTTGCAGTGGGCCTCTGTGGAGACCAAGACATGATGTATGCATTATCTAGAGAGCCTGCTTCTATGATCCTCCCTGATCTCTGGTTCACCCAGAAACTAATATAAAGTACTTTATCTCTGAACACTTAGGATTTCTCTCAATTGACAATCCATTGAATTCTGGAAACTCTTCATTTTATAGGATTGAGATGTAGAAGTATTATTATTATTATTTATTGAGTTGATATGATACTTCCTCCCTCCTGTATATTCCAAGAGCATAAGGGCTGGACTTGTGATGTTGTAAAACATGTGAATTATCTTAAAGCGAGTTTCATCTGCTGGGCAAATGATTAATGCCTGTGGTGTTCAAATTAATTAGTAGAAACAAAACAAAGACTTTGCATAAGGTGACTAAGCCCTAGTTGAATAGTGTTAAAATTATATACAATTAAGAATTTTTAGACTCACATAGTAGATAGATGGTATTAATAGCTTTAAACCAAAGGTAAAACATGAACTCTATTTTTAATCATGTCATATAGTGAGCAATGATGGGTTGTATATTCTCTTTATTTTCTGTACTTCTGACTATTCAAGCAAGGGACAGTCGGTGAGCTATACTTTTTCCAACTGTTAGTCATGGTTGACTTATAAATTTCCCAATTGGTGGAAAAACCATCTTCCTCTGAGAATATGAATCACTGTTGTTTATTCCTCTGGCTTTTGAATGCCACTGAGGTCATTTGTCATGATATTTTACATCATTTAGGTCATCGCATAATTTACTTTATAATTTTGATTCATGGATGGAGTAGCTCACCTATAAGGGTGTATGATGAACTTCGTAGATTAGAGTTTCAAAAACCATGTCAAATGACTTTCCCTCCAATTTTTTTTTTGTTTTTTTTTTTTTGTTTTTGTTTTTGGGTCACACCCGGCAGTGTTCAGGGGTTACTCCTGGCTCCTTGCTCAGAAATTGCTCCTGGCAGGCACGGGGGACCATCTGGGGCACCAGGATTCGAACCGATGACCTTTTGCATGAAAGGCAAACGCCTTACCTCCATGCTATCTCCCGGGCCCCTCCCTCCAATTTTTTGTCACATCAGTATAGCTGAAATCCTCTTTTCTCAATGTTTCTGTAATTATTTTTTGACCACATGTGAAAACAAGCATAACCTAGGTTTTTATTTTAACCTTAAAATAGCTAAATCTCTGAAACTCTTCCTCATTTGTAAAATGAAAATGATATTGGTACCGAGGACTTATGAGGTTATTTTGAACAGTCACTGATAAGGGAAGGGGTACATAGCCTGCAAATGTTTTAGTTGCTATTATATTATGTTTGCTGTAGGCACTGTAACCATCATTTTACAATGCCTAGTTGTCAAAGAAGACTGTAGTTCTTGAAGCTAAATAAAGCTTTTGGTTTGGTTCTACTAGACCTATCAAATTTCCTATCCAATACTTACTAAGAATCTAACTATAGGGTTGGCATTCTAATAGCAATTGCAGAATCACAATTATATAGGAATTTCTGTGTATACTAAAAATGTAGCTGAAAAGATGTAAGATGTTCTCATTTTTTTCCAAAACTGTGGTGATTCTTTTTGTTCTGGTAATCAGTATCTCTAAATATAGATTATAAAATATTCACCAATTAGTTTTATGACCACTACCACAATGAATATAATGTGGGCTATCACAATAAAAATATAAAGTAGTAGGAGTTAGACCATAGAAAAATTAAATATGTTTATAATTTAAAGTAAAAATAATGAACTGGGGATGTGACTCACTTGATTTGTGAATGTGAGGCCCTTGGTTCAAACTTCAACCAGTGCTAAATAAATCAGTTAATCTAGGTTTATATTTTTAAAGGAGTGATCTCTGATTTTTCTTCCATGTATTTCTATATCTGCTGAGTTAGGAAAAATTATTATAACAACATGATTTACCAAGTTGTTCATAATACATTCACTTTAGAAAATAAATATTCAAACACTAATCCCACCACCAATAAGACCTTCTCCTCACTGGTATCCCCACTTTTTCACCCTCTACCCTAGCCTATCCCCCTTGCAATCACAAACAAATTTACTTTCTATTATTTGTTGCAAACAAAGGCAAATGATATTATCAAAACTTAGATCATTAAGTGTCCACTTGAAATAGTTGTTATACCTGTCCATGGTGTTACTAACATCAGTGTCTAATAATTTACTGGTTAATTATTTAGTGGTTGGTGCTAGTTGATCCTTCTATGTTATTGTTTAGGCTCACTGAGCTTGATAGATTCCTATTTCACTTTCCCATCAGATTTCCTAAGATACTACTAGGCTGATGTATTTAGGAAATGTTGAGGTTTCAATCAGCCAATTGGGGTCTTGCAATCCAGGATCTATCGACCTGAAACAAATATGGTACCTGAGTAGTTTGATTAAGTTAAATTGTGGAGCTGGGCCATTTCATTTGGGTTTCTGAGGGTGTTGGTGGTGACTTCCAGCAGAAAGGTGAATCTGCGCTTAGAATTTCATAGAGGTATCAGATTGGACCAGATTATCTGGGAAGAGCCAGTGGCCATTATTTTCTTTTGGAGTTTGTAGAGGAGCTAGCCCATTTTTCTCTAGGCTTGTATTTTAGCTCTTTTTTTCCTCTCCTGAAAGGAATTTATTTAGAGTGCAGGAAATAACATGCTTTGAAGAGAGAGAGCATTTTATTAAGTTGAAAGTTTGGGGAATGCAAGGAGAGGAGGAGATGGGAAAAGATTGATAAAGCTTTTAAAAAATAGGCGGCATGCTGGGACTTTTTTTCCTTTTGCACTAACCCTATGTGATTGAACTAGGAAAAAGAAAAATCAATGCCATATGTGAGGATCCTGCTGGTGCTGATTTTCAAGCACACAAAAAGTTGACCTAGTTTATATTTTACTGCTCTATCTTTATTTCCATATCCTTTTCTTCTTCTGTTCCTTATTTCTGGTATATTGTCTTCCTCTGTCTGTTTGACTTGCAAAGAACTTGAAGGAAAGTAATATTATGGTTCCCCTAGATAGGAGCATTGCTTGTAGGATATAGTTTAAAATGAGGTGTCTATGGGGAGGGAGACATTGGTGGTGGGAATGTTGCACTGGTGAAGGGAGGTATTCTTTTTTATAACTGAAACCCAATTACAAACATGTTTGTAATCATGGTGCTTAAATAAAAATATTAAGTATAAAATTAAAAAAATTGAGATGATGGAGGTTGGAAAGTAGGGATCAAAGTATGTCAATGAATTCATTGATTTCAGATGCAGTATCTTGCACATAGTCTTTCCTTCTACTAAAATGTTTCAAGACAAAAATTAAGTTCTGAATAATCTTCATTCACATAAAGACTTTTTTTAAAAATACTCTGTTAGTCTGGAACCAAATAATGGCCCATTTTCATTCCACTATTACTAGTCATCCAGAAACACACAGGCTCTGATAAAGCACAGGTGCAATGTGATGAGTTGTGTGGGTCATAACCCTTTGTTGACATCAAAGGAAGATCTTGAAGTCTCAGTAGTTCTTTCTGTTGTGTCCTTTCTCCAGCATTTATGACTGTCTTAGAGCGAAGGGCACTCCATAATCCTGTGGGTCTGCAGTGTTATTCAGGAATCTAGATTTTTCTGAATCTTTCTGGACTTTCTCCAGTGGTTGAGATAGGCAGGATCTACCAACCTGTGCCAAGATCTGATTTCTGCTGACACTGTGGGCCTGACCTTTGTTGAATGTCAGAAACTGTGCCAAAACTGAAGGTGGGGGATCACTTCTCCCTTTTGTTGTGGTTGTAAGTGAAGAATTCTTTCTCAGAAGCATACCTAGCATAAGCTAGGCCATTCTTGCTTTGGAATTAATTCTTCAGCTTAGCATTCTCATCTTTCTCAGCCACAATCTATCTGAATCGAATAATGATAACTTACTGGGTGTTTCCACCATTCCTTCCTCTTTTAAAAAATATTCACCAGACACTGGAGAGGCCATTCAACAGAAGCTCTATGAACCTCTTGGATGTATTCCGTAGTAGTATAATGTGTGTGCATAGAGGTGAATCTTAGAAACGTTAACACTGGGGGCAATACTGTAGTAACACCAAGAAAGGAATTAAAAACAATATTTTAAGGTCATATTCATGGAGTCAACTATATACCCATTCCTGTTAATTGAAATGTATTTTCCTAGAGATATTATTTTATGTTTGGGTTTTGATGACCTTGTTAGGTTTTATAGTTGTGAGATGACTATTTCTTCTGCTAGGATATCAGATTTTTTAAGACATAGGACATATTCTTTTTTCCATTCCTGTATCTTTTGGTTTTATATGATTTTAGGGAGTTACCTTTATCTGTGCTCAGAATTTACTCCTGCTTTGTGCTAAGGGATCATTCCTGGCAGGGTTCAGGGTCCATATGTAGTGCCAGGGATCAAACCCAGGTCAACCACATTCAAGATGACACACAGAATACTAATTGTTATATGATTGTTCCAGTGGCCTTTGTTTTATCATTTTTTTTTATCTCTTAGTTACTTTCTTTGTATGGTGGTTGGTTCTTGTTGTGTTGGGGATAAATCTCATATGAGGCAGGTACTCTATAACTGATCTTTTCCACTGCTTCTCTTAATCGTATTAATTTTTATTTGTGATACTGTGGATTGGCCCTATTTGTGAATATGGGGGAGATCAATTTCATGCAAGAACTATAACCCCTCTACTTTCTGGCTCTACTGTGTTCCTTTGAACCTCTTCAGTTTTGTTTCTTTGTGGTGCTGAGGAAGAGAGTTACATAAAATAGTAACATATACACTCTTATATTGTTGGAGACTGTTTCAAAACTTACACTTTTGTTTTAATTTTCTGCCCTAAAAACTTTTCTTTTTGCATCAATTAACCTTTAATGTCCAAAAGAGGCATGGATAGAGAGTAGCCATCATATTTCTGTAGTGATCTTCATTGCCTTTTTTGACCCCACGCTGGCTATTCAACTATTGTGGACTAGAAAAGAAAGAGAACAGCAAGTAACTTAAATTTCAGTTAACTTAGGTCAGGGGTCTGAAACTCGCGGCCTGCAGGCTGTTTGCAACCCTCTGTACAACATTCTGTGGTCTGCAGCCAGCCTTCAAATATGGCAGTATTCGCAATTATTCGCTTACTGAATAATCGCAATAAAAATTGCATTAGTAAGAAAAATAATCGCATTAAACAGTCGCATACCCCGAGCAGTTCCATTCGGGGTATGCAAATGTTTAATGTAATTTTTTTTGCGATTTTTTCTTACTAATATGATTTTTATCGTGAATATTCGGTAAGTGAATACGTTAATCAAGCGAATATGTTGCACCTAGCGCAGACATTATTTCCACTGCTCTTGCTCTCTGTCCCTTGCATTATCGGAGGTGTAAGGGAGAGTAGTTTATTACAGAATTAGATTTTGTCATACTTTCATCATGACTTCATCAAAGCCTGCAGTGAAGAGAAAGATTGATGACGAGCATAGACAATTTCAGGAAAAGTGGGAGAAACAGTATTTCTTTGTTGAGCACAGGGACATCCCCACATGTCTTATTTGCTCAGAGAAAGTTGCAGTGCACAAGGAACACAACTTGAAATGTCATTATTCAACTAAACATGCTGAAGAATGTGCAAAATATCAAGGAAATGAGAGAGCCAAGCGGGTTGCCAGTCTTAAAGCATGTCTAGTGAGGCAAGATTTATTCAAAAAAGCAACCAAAGAATGTTGCATCAGTGGAAGCTAGTTGTATGGTTAGTGAGATGATTGCTAAGGCAGGGAAACCATTCACAGAAGGAGAGTTTGTTAAAAAAAAATTGCATGTTACAGGCTGCAGGTATTATCTATCCGGAAAAGAAAGGTCAGTTTAGCAAAAATCAGCCTTTCTGCCAACACTGTGGCAGAGTGTATTTCTGACATGTCAAGTGACATTTTTCATCAACTGTGTGAGAAAGCCAAATGTTTTGATGCATACTCTGTTGCTCTTGATGAGGGCACAGATATAACAGACACTGCGCAGCTCACAATTTATGTCCGTGGTGTTGATTGCAATTTTGAATGGACAGAGGAGCTGCTCACAATAATTCCAATGCATGGCCAGACCACCGCTAATGAGATATTTCAGCATCTGTGTGATGTCATTGAGAACGTAGGTTTGCCATGGAAGAGGTTTGTTGGAATAATAACCAATGGAGAGCCATCAATGAGAGGAAGGAAAAATGAACTGGTGGCACTTGTTCAAAAAAAAAAAACTTGAAGAGGAGAGTGTAGAGAAGGCCATTGCTCTTCACTGCATTATCCATCAGCAGACCCTTTGCAGTAAATGCCTGCTGTGTGACAATGTGATGTCTGTTGTTGTGAAATGCATCAACCAAATCAGATACAGGGGCTTAACGCACAGGAGGTTCCATGCTTTTTTAGAGGAAATGGAGTCAGAATATGAAGATGTGTTCTATTTCACCGAGGTACATTGACTCAGCAGGGGAAATGTCCTGAAAAGATTTTTTGAGTTAAGAGAAGTGAAAGCCTTCATGGAGAAATGCATGGGAATGCTGTTTCTGAGTTGAGTGATCACAAATGGTTCATGGACTTAGCTTTTCTTGTTGACATCACACATAAGCTGAATGTACTAAACAAGATGTTACAAGGCCCAGGGCAGCTTATCAGTGCTGCCTATGACAACGTAAGAGCATTCTCCACAAAACTGTGTTATGGAAATCCCAGCTCTCTCAGACAAACCTTTGCCATTTCCCAGCATGCAAGGAACTTGTGGGTGCAGGCATACCATTCAGTGATGAGAAATATGTTGATGCTATTTTTAAGCTAGAGAAGGAGTTTGATCACAGATTTGCAAACTTCAAAAAGCACAGAGCCACTTTCCAAATTTTTGTGGACCCCCTTTCCTTTGATGTGCAAGATGCACCTCCTGTGCTTCAAATTGAGCTCATTGACCTGCAATGCAACTCTGATCTCAAAGTTAAGTTCAGGGAAAAGCAGACATGCATGGGCAATTTTTAAGAGAATTGCCCCCCAGCTTTCCTGAGCTTTCCTGAATGTTCAAGAACACCATGTGCCTTTTTGGGAGCACATAATTGTGTGAAAAGTTAGTCTCCACATGAACTTCAATAAGTCAAAGTACAGGTCTAGACTTAATGATGATCATCTTCAAGCCATACTAAGGGTCTCAACTACTTCCTCTCTAAAGCCAAATGTGGTTCAGATTTGTGAGAAGAAGCGCTGTCAAATCTCTGGCAGCAAGGAATAGGCAAAAGATGCCTCATTCAGAAGAACTGTTCATGATCTTCACTCAATGTTCTATTCATATTCAGAAGAAATAGTTAAAACCGTTAATAATGATGTTTGAGGACTTTTTTTGTGAAATCCCTATACGGCCCTGCCTTACCCCAACTTTGCCTCCTCCGGCTCCCAGGAAAATTGAGTTTGAGACCCCTGACTTAGGTGGGGTTGTGGCAGAATATCTCGGCAAGCAATAGGTTGGCCTGGGCACATCTGGCCAGATGTCTCAAGGAATTTTGGGGAAAAGTTCCATTGATTTTCCTTAAATTCCACAGATTAGTGAGACTATTCTATGTCTGTCTCTCTCTCCCTCTTTCACTCAGTATAATAGTTTCCATGTCCATCCATGTATAGGACAATTTTATGACTTCTCTCTGAATAGTATTCCATTATGTATATATACCACAATTTCTTTAACCATCCGTCCATTGAAGGGTATCTGGGTTGTTCCCAGATTCTAGTCATTGTAAATAGTGCTGCATGAATATAGATGTGCAGAAGGCATTTTTTGTATTGTGTTTTTGTGTTCTTAGGGTATACCCTTAAGAATAGTATTGCTGGATCATATGGAAGCTCATTTTCCAGTTTTTTGAGGCATCTTCAGATTGTTTTCCATAAATGATGGACTAAATGGCATTTCTACCAGAATACCCAGAGATAATAGAGATGAGGGTTGGAAGGACCGACCCACAATGTGAAGCTTACCACAAAAAGTGGTGAATGCAGTTAGAGAAATAACTACACTAAACACTATCATAACAATGGTAATGAGTAATGAGTGAGAGAAATAGAATGCCTATCTCAAATACATTCAAGGGGTGGAGGTGTAGGTAGATGGGCAGCATTGATGGTTGGAATGTTGCACTGGTGGGGGGTGGGTTCTTTTCTATAAATGAAACCTGACTACAAACATATTTGTAATCATGATGCTTAAATAAAGATAATATTTTTAAAAGTGCCATTAAATCAGTCCATGAAAGTCAGAACTCAGTTTGGAGACAGAGCATGGTCTAATGGTCAATGAGCTTTATTCCTTTTAATTGCTAGAAAGCCACTGTAGCATCAGCAAAGACTTTTGGAAAGGGGTGAAGTTGGAGAGGGGCAGCTGAAATTCTTTTTACCCAGAAGCTTGAGAGCACAAATCATTTTCAATTGATGAACAACTTAAGATCTGATGCTCTGGAGCTGGCCCTGGGAGACTCAGCTGTGTGCAGAGCTCTGAGACTCTGGAATCCATTATTGGAGCTCAACCTTCCAGGCAAGGGCCCAGCTCTAGGTGGTGCCAGGCTCTATAGCCCTTGAACAGGTGTCTCGGGCTGGAAGTGTGGGAGTGGGTTCACCTGCCTCACACCTGTTTTCACTCAGTTTGTGCCTTGATCCAGAATTCTCTCTATGGTGTTGCCAGACTTTTCCCTGCAAACATTTCCACCTGAAATCATTGCCCTCCTGACTCCCAGTGCAATGCCTAACACTGCCTAACAATGCCAGATTGAAACAAATCTCTCATGGCCTTCCATGCCTCCATTTACTTTTGTCCTAACTCTTTGTATAGGTGCCAGGCACAGTCCAACTACTCCAACTAATTTGTTTTCTATTATTGACATTTGTGCTTGCACATAAATAAAAAATGTTTGCATTAGAGATTGTATAATGGTAAATCTAGCCTTGATCTGGGAGCATCTCTATCCATTCTGATTAGATTATTCAATTTTCCACATTGTCCTCAGGCAACATGGAAGATTTTTCTCACCTACCCTTCATTTGGCTGAAATTAATTTCCTCTTTCTTCCCCTGTTCTTTGATTGAATGAAAAACATACAGCTATCCATTCATTTGCTCTTTTTAAAGGAACAGTAGCCCAGTAATCACATGTGCAGCAAAATGTGATGACATTGGTTTTGACTTTTTTATGTATTTTGGTTTTGTTTATTTGCTTATTTCTAAGCCATTAAGAGCACTGCTCAGGGACTACTCTTCGCTCAATATTCTTTAGACGACATGATGCTGAGTAGAGGTCGATCCCAGGGCTTTTGCAGGCAATGTTTATATCAAGCCTAGTGAATACTGAACCCAGCCATTGTTTTTTAATGTGTAACTTTAATTTATGATTTTCCCATTTCAAATACTTTTGGTCACCTGGAACTATAAAAGATTTTTAACCTAGTTCATTTGGTGATTCTAAGAGCAAGGTGGAAAGGGGTCTTCAGAGTGAGAAATATTCTCCTTAGCTTATGGTTTAGTCTTCTCTTGCCTTCCTGCTGCCAGTCCCTCCTCCAGCTATCACAACTATTGATTTTTCCTATACAACTCACTTTTTGTTACCACCTCTTGCCTTCAGAGCTAATATCCTTAGTACAGCTTTTACTTTCTTCAATTCTCTTGACTACATCTAATGCTTTTAAGCAGCTCTTTCTCATCCAAGCTCTTTATCCCCAGCTAGACCAGGATTAGAATATTCTAGACATGCCTAGTCATTTCCTTCCTCCATGTTTCATGGTCTTTTCCCTTCCATATCTCCAATTCTCATTTGTTTTCTCCCAAATGCTTAAGGAACTTCTCTTCTTTGACACCGACCTTCCTTCAACCAGTCTGAGAGAACTTTTTCTTCCTTTGTCTTCCCTGTGTGCCCTACCTCATTCTGGTATGAGGTGGTTTAACTACTCCTGATAAGAACTTTGAACACTGGAGATAGTTCTCCAAGTTTCCTCTCTTCTCCAGGCCAGTTCAGTAACTTAAAGTATGAGACTGAATGTAGTTTTGAAATGGACTGAATTGAATACTGATCTCTTGTATCCTAGTTATGAGATTTTTTGTGTGCATTCTGGTCTTTGAGTCCTAAGCAATGTAGATTCAGATGAGGCTCCTCAGCTGTTGGCCAGCTCTCAATGACTCGGAGATAACCTCATCACCACTTCCTCAAAATCTTAGTTTCCTCATTCATACACTGTGTGAGTTTGGGTGGAAGAAAGATAGAAATAGATGGAGAATTCTTGACAGCAACCTTTCTATACATAGTGCCTAGCAACATTAGTATCTTAGGTTGTCATTCTAGTTGAAGTTATCCCTTGGGGGCCTGCATTCGCAGTCATCACCCAGCAACCCCATTCCATCCATGCTTTGTTTCATGTCATTAATAAAGCATGTTAAATAGAATAAGGGCAAGGACACGGCCAGGTGGCACCTTGCCAGAGATTTCCTAAGAGGTCCTTAGACAATCTGTTTATTAGTCAACATTCCTTGGACACTACACTGTGCTGTGAAGCAGTAGCACATGCAGTCTTACATAGTTTATAAGACTATCCTGTGTTTTCATTCAGTGTGTCCTGATTCCAGTTAGGTGATTTATATGATACCAAGCAATCCTTGCTTCTTCAGCAAAGGAAGTAGGAATTGTTTTTCTCTGGTGCACAGTGAATGCTTGATGATCATGCTTCTCTTATTTTTCTGCAGTATTACTAGACTGGAAATCATCACCACACTTAGCCATTAAAAATTTCTCAGAATTATTTGCTTTCTCTGATTAGAGATACTGTATAAGTTTTGTCCAATTTTAACCTATTAACTGAGTTCTTAGAAATTTGAAGAGCTATTTCCATATTAACTGTTATTATTAGTTCTTCAGGATCTTTGGAGCTTGCTCTGTACCAGACAGGTGCTTGGAGATGTAGTGATAAACAAGACAAGTCTTCCTGGCTGGTTAGTTTGGTTTAGTTAAGGTTTGTTTTGTTTTGAAGAGGTATGGGAGGGATGTACTCCTAGAAGTGTTAGGTGTTTACTCCTGGCTTTGTGCATAGGGATTACTCTTGACAGACTCAGAGACACTATGGGATGCTGGGGAATGAACTTATGATGGCTGTATGCACTCTAGTCCACTGCTGTTTTTGCATATTAAATTTAAGGATTAAAAATGTTTTTTAGATGACATTGATTTATAAGAATGTAAATACTTATGTTTTAAGTATAAAATGCCACCATAATGTTTCCTCCCTAGAGTGTCACTGGCCTCTGGTCACATTCCTTATAGCTTTCTCTCCATGTCTATTGGTAATCTAATACTTTTCTTAGGGTTTAAGGACTTGTTTCCACTCCTCTATTATTTTGTTTCTTTATTTACTCCCATAGGACTGTGGTCATCTGGTATTTGTCCTCCTTTTGATTTATTCCCCTAGCATGACATAGAAAATTGGAGTTTTAAAGAGAGTTGGTTGTATGAAAGGGAGGTATTTTTAATCCAAATTATAAATAATCTTTGTCAGCATGATCCAACAGTGATAATAAGAGAAAGGAAGTTAGCAAGATAGAGGCCCTTTCCAGGAGCCATTGCTGAAATATCAGGAATGGAGGTATTAAAATGTCATAGTAGTATCAGCCCAATACTAGCCCACAGGAAATCTGATGGAAAAATTACATAGAAGACCACCAATCTTAGGGAGCCTAAACAATAACATAGAAATTTCCACTAGCACCAACCATAGCCTAGTAAGTCCTTAGACACTGACATTAGTAACACCACGAAGAAATATAACAATTATTTCAAATTGACTCCTAAGTTTTAATAATTCATTTGTCTTTGTGTTGTAACAAACAATAGGAAGCAAATTTTCTTGTTCCTTCAATGGGGGTGAGGGGGCTAGGTTTGTGGGTAGGAAGCTGGGCATATCCAATGGAGGAATGATGAGTGTTTGAACATTTAAAGCCTAAGACAACTTGTATTATGAATAGTTTGGTAAATTATATTATAATAAAAATTGAAATTGTGTGGGGGCCCGGAAGATAGCATGAAGGTAAGGCGTTTGCCTTTCATGCAAAAGGTCATCGGTTCGAATCCCGGTGCCCCATATGGTCCCCCGTGCCTGCCAGGAGCAATTTCTGAGCATGGAGCCAGGAGTAACCCCTGAGCACTGCCGGGTGTGACCCAAAAACCAAAAAAAAAAAATTTAAATTGTGGGGCTGGTGAGGTGGTGCTAGAGGTAAGGTGTCTGCCTTGCAAGCGCTAGCCAAGAAAAGATTGTGACCGCAGTTTGATCTCCTGGCATCCCATATGGTCCCCATATTGCCCCAAGCCAGGGGCAATTTCTGAGCGCTTAGCCAGGAGTAACCCCTGAGCATCAAATGGGTGTGGCTCGAAAAACCAGAAAAAAAATTGAAATTGTAAATAAAAAGAGCATATGATTCTTTGTGACGGAAATATTTCAAGGCAGCAGCCCTCCTTGGTGCTTAAGGCCCTGTTCAACAATGTATGAGTACACTGCCTGATCCAGTGAGGAACAAGTCTCCGAGGAGCTGACACTTACAATGCATGTGATAAACGCTGATTGAATTTTGGATGGGATGAAATTATAAATACACTGAGTTTTCCTCTGCAGAATTTATCATAAACATGAAGACATTAGGTATTCTAGATGGGCAGTCACAGGGGCAAAGAGGTTAGAACATTTTGCCTCCTTCAAGGAATGATGAGTATTCTCCAGTGCCCAGATGCTGAAGTGAAAACTCAAAGAGATTTTGAAGGTCTTGTAAATCACACTCCAGAGTTTGGACTTAGTCATGCTAATTAGGAGATATCATTCAAGGATATCAACATAAAAGTAATCTAATGAGATGATGCTCTGGGGTAATGTGGAAGATAGTTTTAACTCTGGGCCCATAGCGTAAGCCACATGGAGTCCTCATTCCCAGAATGTGACTGTGTCGATAAATGCATGAAATAATGACCAAGGGTGACACTTTATGTAGGACAAGCCAATGCATCACAGAGTTACTAAGTAGTTGAAGCAGATGGCTACTATAGATAAATTTTGAAAGCAAGTGGTACTGCTTATTATAGTGACCCTCCGATACTAGTTTGTTGAAAAGATCACCTGAGCTGTATGTAAAAAAGGACGAGAGAGAGAGAGAGAGAGAGAGAGAGAGAGAGAGAGAGATGAAGAAATCTCACCCAGAGGTAAGAGAAATAGCACTACTAAGCACTATCGAGAGTGATTCATCCCTGAGCAAAGAGTTGATAATAAGCCCTTAACTGGGTGTCACCTAAGCCTCCCCTAACAAAAGAATACAAAACAGAACAACAATTTAAATAATCTCATTCAGCACACAGGAAGAATCAGAAACCTATAGTGGCAGATGGTCTTCAGATGCCACCAAGTCCCCTCCTACCTCCATCTATGAGTGATTTTAAATGGCAAAAGTTCTATTATATCTTTTAAATGTATTCTCAATAGTGACAAGGGCTTTTAACTTTCCGTTTGTTTTGATGGTTATATCAGTTATGCCCAGAGTTTAATCCTGGTGCTGTGCTCAGGGATCACACCTGGAGGCACTCAGAAGACCATATAGGGTGCTGGGGATTGAACCCAGGTTGGCCATATGCAAAGTAAGCACATTGCCAAATGTAGTTTGTCTAGAACCCCATCAATGAAGATTTGATACTATTTTTCTTTGTTACACATAAGTGATTATCTCAGACCCAAGGTTGCTTTACTGAAAAAGCAGGGTTTTTTTTTGTTTTTTGTTGTTGTTGTTGTTGTTTTTTTTTGGTTTTTGGGTCACACCCAGCAGTGCTCAGGGGTTACTCCTGGCTCCATGCTCAGAAATTGCTCCTGGCAGGCACGGGGAACCATATGGGGCACCGGGATTCGATGATGGCCTTTTGCATGAAAGGCAAACGCCTTACCTCCATGCTATCTCCAGGGCCCCAAAAAAACAGTTTTCTTGCTAGTCTGATCATTTTTCACTAACAGTTTACTCTCAGAAAGGAACGCCAAGTGGTATAAAACCCCTGCTGTAGATGTCTAAAATGCCCCATGGTTTCAACATGACCTTTACAAGAACAAATAAGCAAAAGCTGAAAAGAGAGAGTCTAGGGGTTAAAAAGTGACTAGAATCCCACCAACTCCAGTTCAAAGCCCTACCACTACATAGTAACTGTCCTTCAAACATTGCTAAGTATTACTCCTGAGAACAGAACTAGGAATGGCCCATGGCACCATCAGGTGTAAATGCATCCCCAAAAATCAGTAAGAAAGCAAAGTCTTGTTGTAGGGTAAACACAAATGTGAAACCCCTTGCATTTCTACATTTAATACATCAAAGTATTTAAGACATATTTCAATACATTTACTATTGTGCTGATTGTCAGGCCAAAATGCCTGACTTGAGGCCCATCTTCAACTTTGGTCAAGGAGCTTTGAACAAATTACCTGCTTCTTCCCTTTATCTAAACTGGGAAAAAGTGGTATCTGTCATAGCAGACTTGATGTGATAATTGAGAGGAAGTACTTTTAAAGCTCACTGAGCAATGCATGAAGAGAATAACTTTCTAGCTGTTCCTAAGAAGAGTGAGGGACTCTGTAGTAAGCTGATCCCTTGTCCAAAGTCTTGTCATACATCCAGTAGTTCACCTTCTTATTGAAAGTTTTCTGCATTCATGATGTCTGTATGCATCTATTTTTAGAGAAACCAGTGTTTGATAAAATGTTAGCCCAAAACCTGATAAAGTCAACCATTAATTTCCTGGTGAATTATCAGGATGCACTGAAAATCTTTAGAGCCATCCTTTTCTCATTTGATTCAATCTAGGGCTCCCTGTGCTAGTTGCTCTTCTGATTCTTTAAGTGAGAGAGTAAGCTGAAGCATACAGAGTTTAGGGGGTCACTTGAGGTTACATTGTCATTGAAAGGAAAATCAGATATTGGAACTCAAAACCTAGATCTGAATTTTAACGGCAGTTGTTAAATTGACTCATTGGTTATGAGAAATCTGGTTAGTAACACTAAGTCTGGTGCCAAGTTCATGAAGAAATTGAATCATTTGAATGTGATATATGTCAGAGCAATTTGCTCAATATATGCTATGTGTATAATTCTATTTTAAGCGACAGTGAAGCATACTGCTGCTCTGTCTCAGACAGACATTCAAGAAGCTTCTCAGTGAGAGATCTTAGTCTTGGGGGACTTAGAGAGTGGCTCTCAAATGTGAGTGTTCAGATACAAGATACCTGAGTTCTAACAAGCAGATTTCTAGGCCCTATCCTTGCCTAGGAGTTACCTGCTCTGAAGATCTGAAAGGGGGATGTAAGTCTCTCACCTTTCCAAGAGTCGCTAAGTGGGTACCACCTTCTTGAAACCAGTCACCGAGGAATGAGAATTGGTTATTCCCCAATCACCTGACATACTCCACCCACTTTCACTTACAAAGATATTGGAAACAGCATGTTTTCAGCTGTAATTATAGATGCTTAGATGAAACTAGAAAGACTGACTTTTTTTTTTGCTTTTTTGGCCACACCTGGTGACACTCAGGGGTTACTCCTGCTGTGCACTCAGAAATTGCTCCTGGCTTGGGGACCGACCATATGGGATGCTGAGGGATCGAACTGCAGTCTGTCCTAGGTTAGCACATGCAAGGAAAACACCCTATCACTTGTGCCACCACTTCAGCCCCAAAAGACTGAAATATTGACTTCAGATGTAACCTCTCTAAAACAGGGAGTTGGTTTCTGAGAGACACTCTGGCAGGAAAGGTTTTGTTTTTCAAATACATTGGAAAAAAAGGAACTTGAAGGTCTGTGTGTATGCATTGCCAAAAGGTAGTTCATGTTCTGTCACAGCACTACTTAATCTCTTGTACGCTACACAGGGGTGACTTCTGAGCACGGAGCTGTTAGTAAGGAGACCCTGAACACTCTCAGGTGTTACCCACAAACTAGCAAAAACAGTGAGTTCTTAAATGCTGGCATGTCTGTCCTCACTGACTCTAGCCCAGTGCTGTACCTTAGAAGTAGGAAATGAATTAACTAAATACAAGACTGCAGTGACCACATGCTTACAAGGAGTTTGTCGCCTGTTATGCCATATGGGTCTATGTAACACAGTTCCTCTGGGTCAGCTTCTATTCAGGAAAGGACCTCAGAGGGAAAAACGTATCCTGGAGTTAATTAATCACCAACCAAGAGAACATTAGATAATTCTTTATCTTTTCGAGCTACTGGGGGTCGGTCTAATCCTTGAACAAAGCATCATCAATTTATACCCTTTGGATCCTTAAATTATGACAGAGGAGAGAAGGGATTCCTCACTCCCTTTGATCTCTTGTTTCTCCATTTTAGCAAGAGTGAAACGTGCATAAACAATTGAACATGGTTGGTGTGCAGAGCTGGCACATGTTTGGAGTACATTATGTCCAAGTGGAGACCCTCTGGATTTTTTCCCCTTAGGATGATATGTGCCTCTGAAAATGCAAATAGATGTTTATCAGGATAGAAAATATGAGTAGATGAGGAGCTTGAATAAATCCAATTCATGTTATTATCATTAGGAGTCTCAAAAAATATGCTATAGGGGCCAGAGTGATAGCACAGTGAGTGGGTAAGGTGTTTGCCTTGCATGCGACCAACCATGGTTTGATCCCAACATCCCATATGGTTCCCTGAGCCTGCCAGGAGTAACTTCTAAATGCCATCAGGTGTGTCCCCCAAAAAACAAAAAAAGAAAAAAATAAGAAATACACTACGGTATAAATCAGACCACGTGATATTACGGAGACATTTTAATGTCTGGCAACCATTTTGAGACAGCCAGTTAGCAATGACATTTTAAGTGAAAATTACTCCAAAATATTATGCATCTTAGGCTAACGAGCTTATTTTTCAATTAAAACGGGCCAGAGCTATAGCACAACTGTAGGGCATTTGCTTTGCACATGGCAAACATGAATTCAATTCCTGGCATCCCATAGGGTCCGGTGAGCACTGCCAGGTGTGACTTAAAAAAAAAGGGAGGAGGATTTAAAATAAATATGAGAAACAAAGCATTTATTTTTAAATATACATATCAAGCTGATTAATCTTTGTAAAGGCAACAATAAGGAAGTAGGGGTCAGAGAGAAATGTTGAGGGGTGTTGGTGAAAGTAAAGCTGGTGGTCTGAGTTTTGGGGTGGTTTACTTATTATACATTTTAAACATAGGTAAATGACATCAACATACATTCAAACTAGTCAGAAAGGAAAGAGAATCTTGTCAAGACCCATGAGCCAAAAAGCCAGACTTGTTGAATCCAATTCTGTGTATCTGACACTAGAATTTCTGTGTCAATAGTCAAGCTTATGCCTGGCATGTGTGAGCTCTGGGTTCTATGTTGCAGAGTTAAATAAAAGAACCATGAATCAAAGAGGAGGGAGACATTGCATGGGTTACAGAGACAATAAGGAAATATCAGGTGGGTGCTGATTTTCCACATTGCATTCTGGTTTCACAAGTGCTGCCTTTGCAAACACTGGGCTGGGTCACAAACATCAGTTCATGCTCTGCCCTAGTACTTTCATGTTAGAGCTCTCTTAGTGTCCATTTGTCTCTCTATCTCACCTTCCTCCCATTAACTACCTTATCCACCGCAATGTTATCCTGGTACCAAACCCATGATCATCACATCAAGTGCTGCTTTTTTATGATAGAGGCTTCTAGACACAGAAGAAAGACATCCCATTTTGGTGAACATGGTATAAATTCTTTTGAAATAGAAGCAGCATGTTGACCAACAAGTAGTTTTGCTGCTTCTTAAAGAGATTAAAAATTGAGCTCGGTAAATTTTCCAAGTGAAGAGTAAAGATAGGGGCTATGTACATGTCTGGAAAATTCTTCAGGGCAGATTTTCCATTGAGCTTCCCAGCCTATGACTCCTTGGGATAGGAAGCATGGCCTATCTATGGGTGGGCCCTGAACCCACCTAGTTAAGGTGCATTGACTGGGGGGAGGGGAGATGCTGCCTACCTATGTCACCAAGTCAGGAATCCAATGATCCCTGTCAGGCAGGTCATGGCTGATGGATGGCCCCAATGCAGAGCATACTGGATTAGGGGGTATTGCTGGCACACACCCAAAATGATCAGCCCTCCTTTATTTTGTTTGATTTTGAGCCACAATTGGCATGAGTTGAGACCTATTCCTGGTATCTTATTCAGAGGCTGCCTCTGGTGGTGCTCAGGGACCAAGCTGTAGCCCTTTGAACTGTCTCTCTGAAATCTCCTTTTTTATTAGGCCGATTTACTTATCTAGGGGAGTTGGTGGCCACTCTCAGCAAAATAAATATACCAAAAGTTTACTTCTGACTCTAGGAACCATTCTTGGTGGGTCCTTGGAAATCATATGGGGTGTCAGAAATTGAATGCAATTCAACTACATGCAAGGCAAGTGCCCTACCTGCTGAAATATCAGTCTGGTCCTTGTTCCTCCTTTATAAAAAGGAATTAAGTCTGGGGAACAGCTTATTTGGTAGAGCACTCACGTGCCTAGTCAATTGTTTTTTTTTTTTCTTTTATTTTTGGTTTTTGGGTCACACCTGGCAGTGCTCAGGGGTTAGTCCTGGCTCCATGTTCAGAAATTGCTCCTGGCAGGCACGGGGGACCATATGGGGCACCGGGATTTGAACTGATGACCTTTTGCATGAAAGGCAAACGCCTTGCCTCCATGCTATCTCCCGGGCCCCGTGCCTAGTCAATTGTAAATCTCTGAGTCAATCTCCCTCCTCCACCAAGTGCCATAAACTGTGTCTCTTAGAAAAAGAAATAAAACAGGTTGAGAGTGCTTCGAATTGTAGGTCAAGTATTTCTTCCAGAGAAACTTTTTGCAGGGGTTTTGCTGGAATAGTTCAATTTGGAATGGTTCAGAATGCACCAGTACTTGCCTCTGCAAATGGAAGTAGCTCACAAACATGTTTTTAGAGAGCCTTGTCAAATTCTTAGTGTTTTTTGCCTGGGAATGAACTTTGCTTCTTGGTTGCCTCTCTGCCTTAGCTGCTGTTCACTCTCCTACTTCTCCCTAAGAAGGCGTTGACTCTTTGATGGGACCTGGGATAAGAGCCAGGTTCTCTGGTCTTTCAGCTCCCCTCAATACAGCACATTCTGTTGCCCTGAAACCATTAAATTATGCAACTCGCCTCTTCAGCAAGTAAGATTAAGAATCCATGCATCACAATAATAGACATAAGATCAGTATTTATGAGCATGCCCCATACTTTCCATAACTTAATCTGGATCCTATTTACAGTGTTGTTGAGAGGACTGAGACTCAAGCACTGCTGACACATGGTAGGTGCTGGGGGAATTTTTGTTAGATAAGAAATAAATCAGTGTGCACATATATGCGTCATAGACATATGTACTTAAGAAAATTCCATCTGGGAGAGACTAAAAAACTATTGGCCAAGAGCACATAAGCAGAGAGTTATGGACTCAAGCAGTGGAGTCAAGCTTTCTAGATAGCATCTTTGACTGGAATATTTGGTGTATGAAGTTGCAACCTAATGCCTCCTTCTGTTGATGCTGAGTACTACATGGCAATGGTGTGCTGGAGGAATTCAGAAATATCTGTTTAGTTGATTGACCTCTGATGGTAATGATCATTTTCTTGTCTATAATTCTCCTCTGAGCCATTCTTATAATTGATAGGACCATTTATATAGGTGATTTATGAAGGAAACAGGCACAAGGAGACTGGGTGCTCATTCCCAACGCAAAGCTCTCCCCACTTGCCTTCCTATGGCCTCCTAAGGTTGGTCAATGACTTGTCTTAATTTTCACTGGAGTGAAGCATGGGAGAATAACCTAAACTTTTGCAATAAATCAATAAACAATAAACATTTGCACTTGTCAGAAATATTCTCCTCCTCTTGCTTCTCTTGTTCCTCCTTTTTCTCCAGAACCTCCTCCTTCTCCTCCTTCATACATTTATTTATCGCCACAGGTTGATGTCCAGTGGCCAAAAAGAGTGGAGTGGAGATTTCTTGGCTCTGTAGATGTTGTTAGATCTCCTTTCCCATGTTCCCTCCCTTTCATTTTTCAGAATTTCAAAACTATCTGGTTCAGAAGACTGGTCTCTGCTAAGATTTGCACTGTTGTAATCCTGGGCAGATTTCTGTAGTAACTCCAGAAGTACAACTCCAGAAACTCATGGGGAGCATGAATCTTTGGAGCTATCCTATTATTTTGTGTGTGTGTGTGTGTGTGTATGTGTGTGTGTGCTATCTTCCTCTATCTCTGTCTCTCTATCTCTCTCTATCTCTGTCTCTCTCTCTCACACACACACACACATACACACACACACACTGCAAAATTAGAAATGTTCTGTACACTAAAAAGTGGCCAAGTGGCCAGTGAAGTTTTTTGCAAATCATGATTATAGAAATGTGTAGTTTCAGTGGGAAATAAATTTTCCCACTGGTGGCTGAAATAAGTGTGCTCTTTTTGCTCTTAAGTCCCTATGCTGCTCATAGTAGCCAGATATTGTATGAGCTAACAGAAAGATTAGCTCAAAATGATTTGAAACCAAAATGCATATTTCACATCACTCCCATGGACATTCTCTTGTCAGTTATCTCTGAGAAGCAATGATAAAGACATTGGGGGTGTGTTTAATACTGCATTTCAAGGCTGCAGAGAAATTTAGAAGAGGAGTAGTGCAGCAGTAAGCCCACACTAGCCTAGGATGGACCACAGTTTGATCTTCTAGCATACCATATGGTCCCCCAAGCCAGGAGCAATTTCTGAGTGCATAGCCAGAAGTAACCCCTGAGCATCACTGGGTGTGACCCAAAAAATAAACAAAAAATCTTATTTTCTTTTCAAAACAGTTTTTTTCAAAGAAAACAAGAAAATTATAATATCACTGCTCTCTGATTTTTTTAATAGTATTTGGTTAGGAAAAAATAGTTTAGGCAGACATAAAATGACAATTCTAACCTTACTGATCCATTTATTGAATAAACCATTAAGAACGATCTTTTATTCCTTTTTGTTTGTTTGTTTGAGGGTCATACCAGGTGACCCAGGACTTAGTTCTAGCTATGTGTTCAGAAATCACTGCTGGGGCCCGGAGAGATAGCACAGCAGCATTTGCCTTGCAAGCAGCCAATCCAGGACCAAAGGTGGTTGGTTCGAATCCCGGTGTTCCATATGGTCCCCTGTGCCTGCCAGGAGCTATTTCTGAGCAGACAGCCAGGAGTATCCCCTGAGCCCCGTCAGGTGTGACCCCCCCCCAAAAAAAGAAGTCACTCCTGGAGGACTCAGGAAACCATATGGGGTGCTAAGGATTAAGCTTGGATCAGTCCCATGCAAAGCCAGTGCCTACCTGCTGTACTTTCATTCCAGCCCCTAGATCTGTTATTCTTTTAAATGTTCCATCCATAGTCATTTAAAGTTTTATTGAAATTCTCACAATGGACCAGCTAAACTACATACCAAATTTAATCTGTTTTGTTTATTTTTTGTGGGCTTTAGTTTGAGGACCTCTTGCTTAGAGAGTGGTTGACTTTTGGGCCATTACTCACAATGATGGGGTACTACTTGCAGCTAATGCTAAGGGTCATGCAGTTATCAGGATGAAATCTGGGGCTCCTGTATGAAAAGCAAAACTGGCTCCATGGTTACATCTAGTTGTTCTTTTTGAATCTAGAAACAGGAATTTATGATCTTTTGCTTTCACCATACAAGTTCATGTCACCCTTTTTTAGTTTTGGAATTTTCTTTCAGCTTGCCATAGAATATTATTTAACTAGTATTTATTTATGGGCTATCAAATCATCTTTTTAGATTTTTTTGCAGAAGAAATTTCTAGTAGCACAGTTTATTTTTTAATACAGTTTACAATAATTCATACTTTTTTTCTAAAATCTTGCTCAGAGTGTCTTTCCCCAAACCTTTAACAGAACTAGTATTAGGTTTTAACTTAATGTGTGCTAACTTCCATTCATTAAAAACACTCAGGATGAAAATACAACTTTTCTTAGATAAATATATACATAAGAGTGGTTTGTAAATTTTAGGAAGGCTTCTGTTCTGAAATGCAAATAAAAAAACATGCTCTCTATTTCATCATTTTACTGATCTTTTGATTAAAAATCCCCTTTCTGAAGTAAGCATTTATTTGTAGGGAACTTAGGGAATAGTTTTATAAATTGATAGAAAATACTCTTTAGGCAAGAATGCATTTCTTGGATATAGTGATTGGGGCTCCCAAAGCTCTGCAGCTAATTCAGTCCTACACAACTGACTAGGGAAATTGCTTTTCCCAGTGTCTTCTGTAATGAATGTGTCCCTGGCTCCAGCTGCTCCGGCAGTTCTGCCTAGCTTCCATAAAAATAGTTGTTTTATTCTCCCTAGAGATATTGAATTAAATGATCTACATATCTGGTATTTGTTTGGAGGGTTTTTAGAAGGGCAGGTAGCAGAGGTGGTTACAGGGGTAAGGGACTGTTTTTTTTTTTGTTTTGTTAGTTTCTGGGTTTTTATTTTTCTCTTAATTTGCTGTTTCTGTTTGAGGAGGCAATCTAGGTGGCCAGCCTGAATTAATTTGATAGCTTTGTGGTGACAAAGGATCAAGAGGTGGTTTAGGATGGCTTCAGACAGCTTAGTAGATTTCAGGGTTGCTCTGTTCTTGGAGGCCTGTGATGTTCTGATGGATGATGACTCCATGGTACCTTGAAAGCAAAAATATAATAATGTCCTAAGAGACCAGATTGCAAGCAAGGTTTTGTTGTTGTGTGTGTGCTTTTTTTTTTTAATAAGTCATTTCTAGTTTTTGCTCTACTGTCCTCATTTTTACTTCTCAAAGTCTCTGCCTTAGCTTCTCATGCATAGAAATTTTAGTAGTCTAACATATTGAATCATGGTAACCCCCTGCAAGAGGACTCAGGAATACCACAACACAAAATCGCCCAAGCTTCTGGAAACCAGAGAACAGAACTAGCCCTGCTGCTAAGCTGGAAGATGCTTTCTTTTACAGGGTGATAGATGACCAGGATTTGCCATCCCATGGTCTCTTAAAGGTCATCAAATTCATGTCCCCCATTCAGTCCAGCAGCTGGAAAAGACAGTAGCAAGAAATGAAAACAATATTGATGAGAATGGTGTGACATGCATGTTATAAAATTCTCTTTAGCCCCTCGACTACTACTGTACCACAATCAACTATTGTTTCCCAGACTCTGTCAGAGCAGTCCCTTTAATGGCCATGATTTACCAGTTGGAATTCTACATACAGGCAAATGGGGTAGCCACATCCTTGACCAAAATCAAAAAAAAAACCCCAAAACAAACAAAAAGCAAAGACTTTAGACTAATAGCACCCCAAAAACATGTCTTTGGAATTGGTGTTAAAAATCTTCAAATTGACCACATCTTTTGACTTCAAAGTTCTAGTTTTAAAAATTAATTTTAAGGACATAAGCAAACCAGAGTATAACTTCACCTGCACAAAGACACGCTGGCAGTTAGATCTTATACACTAGGTTCAGATCACCTGGGTTTTCAATCTTGACTCCATTATAAGTTGCAACTCCTTATATACATCACAAGCTTTCTTCCTTATCTGAAAAGAAATAATGGCCACACCTAAATTATAGGTTCTATAATGTCATAAGAAATATAATAGTATTATAAGATTGAGGCCAAAGCGATAGCACAACAGGCAGGGACTTTGCCTTGCAACAACCCAATTTGATCCCCAAGTTAGACCCAAGTTCAATCCCTGGCATCACCTATAGTTCCCCAAGCACTGTCAGGAGTAATTCCTGAGCACAGAACCAGGAGTAACCCCTGAGCACTGCCAAATATGGTCTCCTCCCAATTATAATGGTTTGGGAATAAAATAAGATAAAGGAGACATAGCTTCTATACTCACTGTTCTAAGGAAATGTAGATTCAAAGGTAGTCACATTATAAAAGAGGAGTGGACTTACATAATAATTTAGTCTTATTATATCAATAATAGTGTCAATGCTGAATAATTCTATGTCAAAGAGTTAACTGTGAGTCTGGGGGTAGATCAAAAGGCTGGAGCATGTTCATTGATGCAGGAGGTCAGAGTATGGTCCCTGATACTGCATGTTGTCCCTAACCTTGAGCACCATTGGCAGCAGTACCATCCAGTAAGCTTGATATAGCCCCTGAGCACCACAAGATGTGGCCACAAAAAGCATACAGAAAACAGTAAATGTAGTTTGGGGTATTTTGTTTTTTGATGCAAGAATTCTAGATGACATTTTTTCTTATAGACAAATGCTTTATTTTAAATTTTGTACCAAAAAACATATAGTATAATATGTGTTACCTTTTAGTCTCTGCAGAAAAATAATAACAACTAACATCTCTTGAAAGATTACAATACATCAGATAACTTTTTATAAATATCTATTTTGTTTTCTTGCTTTTTGTTTCACCTCTGGAGGTACTAAGGGCTTACTCCAGGCTGTTTGCTTAGGGATCACTTTTAGCAGGCTCCAGGGTTCATATGTGTTTTTTGGGGATTAAACCTGGCTCTGTCACATGCAAGACAAATATCTTACCCACTGTTTTGTTGCTCTGGCCCACAAATATCTGTCAAATATGCCTATATAATACCTATAATCATATATATATTCATTTCCTTATGATATAGTTTAACATTTTAAAATGGGGTATAACTATTGAAGTAAATGTCATAAGATCCTCCATTGAATCTAGTTATGAAGAAGCAGAGATGGGGTTTGAATTTTCAATGTCTGAGATCACTCTTCAAGGGTGGTCCTCAAGGGACCATTTCAGGGATGGGGATAAAACTAGCATTGGTTGAATGCAAGGCAAATGACATAATGTGTACAATCTCTCCAGTCCTTTTAATTTTTTTTTTGTGTGTGGTTTTTGGGTCACACCCGGCAGTGCTCAGGGTTTACTCCTGACTCCATGCTTAGAAATTGCTCCTGGCAGGCACAGGGGACCATATGGGGCACCGGGATTCGAACCAATGACCTTTTTGCATGAAAGGTAAACGCTTTACCTCCATGCTATCTCCCGGGCCCCTAAATTATTTTTAATTAGAAAAATTAGTTGTATATTCTTTGGATACAAATCTTATTACCACTTTTGTTTTTATCAACTAGAATATTATGAAATTTCAGGGGGATTTAGCCTCTGTGTATATATATGTGTATATATATGTATGTGTGTGTATATATATATATATATATATATATATATATATATTAGTTGTCACATACCCACTGCCAAGGTTTCAGTTTTATTCCACATGTGAAGGACCCCTTCTACTCATTACTTCATCCCCTCTTATCTCTCTGAAGTCAGCACTATAATTTTTACTTCTTCCAGGATTTGATTTTGGCTTCTTTTGATAAAATTGTTTTTTTTTTAGTCGTTTGTATTCTACATGAAAGAAAACCATCTGGTAATGGTCTTCAATATGCTTACTTATTTTACAGTATAGACACCTCAAATTCTATCCATTTTGTTCCAAATCATACAAGTTTATCTTTTATATCAGAAGACTAGTACTCCATTGAGATTTTATACCATGGCTAACTTTTCTAGTCTTTTTTCATTGAGAATTTAAGTTAAATCCGTATTTTAGCTACTGTTAGTGATATTATTAAACCAAGGATACCAATACCTATCCAAATATGTGTCTACATATCCCTTAGATAACTGTCTAGGAGTTGTCTTGTTGGATCATGGGAAATTTTCTTTCTTTTCTTTAGCTTTTGAAAAGCCTTATCATTTTCTATAGAGGCTCCACGAACTTACATTCCCATCAAAAATATTAGGTATTCTTTATGTATGATTGTAGTAATCCAAAGAGCACTGAACTAGAGCAGATATCATAACACCTTTGTTTTACATAGTATTTAAAGGAAACCAGTAAAAATTGCCTTTCTTTTCTTATCTCTTTATTGCCAGCCATTAAGGTGAGGGGTGCATTTATATTTCAAAATTTTCTCTTAATTATTCTGCTTAGGAAAACTCGATAATTTATCAGATGAGATAGTGATATTAAGTTTTCTATATGTGCATTAAGAGGAGTGTAGTGAGGACCAGAGAAATAGTACAGTGGTAAAGTGCTTATCTTACACTTGGTTGATTTGGGTTTAATCCCTGGAACCCCGTCAATTCCTTTGAACCCTGCAAGAAATGATCTCTGAGAACAGAGATGGAAGTAAACCTTGAGCACTGCAGGGGTCTTGAATACTTTGACCAAATTTTCTCTCCTCCCCAGAAAAGTACAGTGAATTTTTCATCTTGCAATAACCAAACTATAGCTGATTTTTATTTTTTAAATCATAAACTATAGCAGTTGAAAACCATTTGCTAGCCTTTGTCATTATCATATTACCCAGATACTCCTAAAAGCAGCTGCTAGGTATCCTGAGTCCTCTAATCATGCTGATGTGTAGAAGATAAGTTAGAAGAGTCTAGAAGAAAAGTGGCCTTCAGCCCTGCACATGAATTGAGTTGATATATTAAGTTCCAGTAGTAATAAAGGAGAGAACAAAGCTGGCCCTTCAGTTCAGAGCACAGAACAACCACGATCAAAGGCTCCAAGAAACGAGTGTCTTTTTCTGTTCTAGAATTTCATTCTTAGCAGTTAAATTACAATGAATAGGATTCGTTATGAGGGAGTGGAGAGTGGATGTAGGGTGTTGGAGTAACTTTTAAGGCATGAAAATTGGTATTTCCGTAGGACAGGGATGTGAACCAGCAGTGGGGTACTTGTCTTATTCCTGTGAGCTCCTGGGTTCAATTCCTGGCATTGCCAAGAAAAAAAAAAGCAAATAGATGTTTCTGAATAATACTTTTATATTATAAGATAGTGTCTTAAACCAGGAGTCTACCAGCCACAGGATATTCTCTTTTTAATTTGCACACCATGATTTACAAACTTACATTAGGGTTTTCAGACATATAATGATCCTGACTTCATCCCATCATCTGTGACTGCTTCCCTCCCTCCATCAGTGAGCCCATATTTCATCCCACTCCCGTTTGGAATCAGACCCTGCAATGCTGAGACTATTCCTGTCTCTGCTCAGGAGTGATTTCTGGCATGCTCAGGGGACCATATGTTGTGCTAAAGATCAAGTCTAAACCAGCCACATTCAAGGCAAGCACTCCATACTTACTCCATACTATCTCTATGGCCTGGATTTATTTTTTTTATTCATCTATATTTATTGCAGAAGAGCCATCATAACTTATTAACAGAGAAACCTGGTTGAATTACATTTTCAGGACTAAAATGTTGCTGGATAATGCTATTAATACTCAGCCCTTGAAATTGCAAAATACTACTGGTTAGCTCGTGCCTTACTTATTAAACACCAGAAGGAATAGGCTATTTTGGTTCTGCTTGGCTACCATTCTCATGGTTCCAGAATTCTCTGGAGAGTGGGATTCTCTTATATGTTCTATGCTAAGAAGTCATTTCTTGATTTTTTCCCAGAAGATGCTGAACTTCCTGAGAAGTCCTGAAGCTAGACAGGATGTTTTATCTCTGCCTTGCTGTTACTACACCATGCTCTTTCTAGTAAAATTAATTAAAGCTGGTGACCAGAGAATAAATGGGTAGAGTTCTTGCTTTGCATGCAGCTGACCTGGGTTCAACACCAAGAACCCCATGTATCTTCTAAGCCAGCCAACAGTGACCCCTGATCCCAGAGCTAGCAATAAGACCTGAGGATTACTGGGTGTGGGCCAAAACCAAAAACAAACAGACAAACAAAATTAACCCCTTAACTGAGGAAATTGTTGACCAATGGGCCAATATGAAGCATCTTGTCTATTCAGGAGAGGTTTGTATATCATTTACTGGAGAACCCCTTTTACCCCACTCTACAACTACCTTTGTCAGGACACAGTGACCTCCCTCTAAGTAGGATTTAGTAACATCGATTTGGGTTCTCTCAATAGCAAATAGTAAGATTAATCTCTGTCTTTAGACCTTTCCTAGTTGAAAAATAGGAAATAGCCCTGCAATGCCTGGAGCTGATTCAGCTCTTAGTAACTTTTTCCTGATATATCTTTTACCACTTCTTAGAAAATTGGGGGATGGGACAGAGGCATCTTCAAGTCAGAAATGTAAACTGGATTTAAGATACAAAGAGTCACAAATTGTTTTGGAGAAGTTAAGGAGGCAAATAAAAATCATCTCTCAGATGTGAATTACACTGGTGAAGAAGGGATGTCTTTTTTTTAATAACTGAAACCCAACTACAGACATGTGTTTGTAATCATGGTGTTTAAATAAAGATATTAATTAAATATATATTATTATTATTTATTATTTTTCTTTCTCACTTATTTTTTCTTGTTTTTGTTTTTTTTTTTCTGTTCCCTTTTCACTTCCCCCAGGCAATCCATGGAATACTCCCATTAGAACTATTCCAGAGCTATGTGGGTTTCTTGTGTTGTTATTTATGAAATTGGGCTCATGACCCAGTCACACAGCTTGGTTCCAACACTACACCCAATCCCATTCTCTACTCTCAGTGTACTATGATCTTTGTAAACTGAGGGGTTTGGGGGCACGGGAAAACATTGCCTTCCAAAAGGAACATTTCAAACTTTGTATCCTTCACTGTGCCTTTGCCTATCTCCATCAACTTTTTCCTTCTGTTTGGAAAAGTCCAATTTTCCTGCTCTTTGGTTAAGGTTCTGTTCTGCCCTCAAAGCAGTCAGTAATCAGTGGGTGTGGGGACCAGCCCTTCCCCTGAGTCCGCCTTTCCTCAGTCCAGCCTCCCTCCTGAAAAAACGGGTTCATTATTCCCAGCCCTAAAGTGGCAGTTTCAACTGTGGCTCTACTGCTCCCTCTCTAAACATAAAGATAAAACTTTCTTGCAAAAAAAAAAATGCATGGGACTGACCATGCATTTCAGATTCCTGAGAATTGGGGGAAGCAAAACATGACTCTGCTGTTATGGAAGGAGCAGTTGACCACTGGGGTGTGGGTGCATTCCCCCCCCACCCACCCCCTCCCACACACACACATCCAAATCTCAACCCCTGGTTCAGTGTGGATGTGTGTAGGAAAACACCACCTTCAGGAAACCACCAACTGCTGTTTATGAAACCAAGTTCTTGTGCAGCGAGTCTCCGTCTGCTTGGGGGCAAACATGGTGAGCTTCGAGCGCTGGCATCTTGCCCCTTGTTATCTTGCCAGGGAGCCCAAGAGCCTGGGGGGCAGGGAACAGGGCAGTGTATGCCCAGCACTGCTTGCTTTTCTCACACTTCTCTCTCTCCCCTGCTGTTTTACAGGTAGTGAAGCAGATTTCAGCTCCTCCAGCAGCACTGGCAGCATTTCTGCTCCGGAGGTCCATATGTCTGCAGCGGGCAGCAAGCGATCATCTTTTACACGCAAGTAAGTTCTGTCTCGGGCCTGAATATTAAGATGCTTTTCATAGTAACTCACCTGTGCTATGTTTCTGCAGAATCACTGAACTTACTCTTTATTCATTTTTAAATATTGTTTAATAGACTTGGTCTTTGTTGGCGGAGTGTGCATTTTCAGCTTTCAAGCACAGGGCATTCATTCATCAACCCCAGTTCAATCCCTGGCACTGTTTTTGGTCCCAACCACTGCTGCATGGTTGAACCCTTAAGCACAGAGTTGGGAGTAACTCTGGAGCATAGCTCCTGAGAGACAGACAGACAGACCTAGTTGAATCCCAGATCACTGCCAGCATCATCCTTCAGGAAAGGGGCAGATAAGTAGAAAGCCCAGAGGTGTGTGTGGTCCTCACTGTGATGGCATCAGAGCAGTGTATCTAAGCATGTGGACTTAGGAGCATGTGGCTTAACTTGCCTCAGTTTTCTTGACTGTCCTCATACTTCTCTTGGGGCTTATTATAATGGTGGAATTCCTTAACTTAGGGAAAGTGTGAGATTGTACTTGAAGCATCCTAAACATCTTACCAAAGTCTACCATCAATGCTGTTTGGATTGAGGACAAAAGCTGGGCCGTGGGTCAGTGGTCAGACACGTGGGTTTGATTACCAGCACCACAAAAATTAAAGAACAAAGCACACTAGAGGAGAGAGGCAGGTGGGGTAGGAGGAAGCTATCGTCTACCTAGGTGAAGGAAGGTACCAGCCTTAAGATTCTGTGTTTCTGCCGGAGACTTATGTGTACATCCAATGAAAGTTTCTTGATAGTAGGTGGCCAGCCATACTCCATGGAAATTCGATTTGGCCTAGAAGAGAAGAATCATCTATATACAAATAATAGGGTATTTAAACACACAGGGAAAACACATTTTGGTGATGAGCTGATGGTATATTTCAGGTGGCTTGGTTTTCCCAAGAGACCTGAGTGCAATACTGCTCTGTACAAGGACCAAATAAGAGCATGGGATAAGCCACAGGCCAAAAGAAAAGCTTTGACGTTTTAAGCTTTGAGCAAGTCACTGACTAAGACAGTGCCCACATTTGTAAAAGGGGAATTAATTGGACAATATGATTTGCAAGTCCTATCCTGGAGAAAAGCTATTGAGTTTCTAAGAGTTTATCTGTCCAAGAGTCAGCAAGCAAATATTTTTCCATTTTCTGGGGAGATGATAGAATTGAAGCTTTTGCTCTTGTTTATAAGAGGTACTGAGACACAGATTCATAGCTAAAAGAAAGTTGTAGCCATACTGTAACAAAAGTGATGTCCATGGTGAAAAACAAAACAAAACAAAACACTATTACTTTATCTCCAAATACCACCTATTTGGGGAATAAAGTGATTCTAAAATCAACACCATGAAGGTAAGCATATAAATCAGATGTGACTTGCTTTGAGAGAAAAATCAGTTCTCTAAACCTGTTGAGGAAATTACACATACCTGTACTTCAGTATGGAACAACAACAAAAAAAAAGAAAAGAAAAAAAGAAAAACAAGAAAAAGAATTAGTGCATAGAAATAGCAAAAAGTTTATAAATATTTTAAAGAAACATGTTTATACTTAAAATCCATGCTAGTTTAGGGCCGGGCGGTGGCGCTGGAGGTAAGGTGCCTGCCTTCTCTGCGCTGCCTAGGATGGACCGCGGTTCGATCCCCCGGTTCCCATATGGTCCCCCAAGCCAGGAGCAACTTCTGAGTGCATAGCCAGGAGTAACCCCTGAGCGTCACTGGGTGTGGCCCAAAAACCAAAAAAAAAAAAAATCCATGCTAGTTTAAATAATACTGAGTAATGGAAAATGTTCTGGTCTAGGATCCTGGATTTATTTGATTTATTAATAATTGACATATTAAATCTTAAACCCAGCCAGTGCTCAAGGACTGTGCTCCTAGTTATCACTCCTAGTGATACTCATGGCACTTGGGGCATATGCAGTGGGAGTCAGTTGTATCCAAGAAAAGTACCGAGTCTCCATATCATCTCTGTGCCACCCACAAGCCTTCATTATCAGCCTCATGACCTGGAGATTCATTTGCCAGTTTCCTATTCTGGAAAATGAGTTAATAATTTCAACCTGCTGAGTTCAAGGAACAGATATATGATTGCTTAATAAAGTGCCCAGAACTTATAAGGTCAATAAATGGTTGCTTAAGTCTGGGATAAAATTATAATATATGTAATAGGGGCAGGGGGAGGTAGTATTAATAATCCTGAAGGTAATGCTGGTGATAATGGGTATGGTGAGGGCAGCCATAATGAAATATTACAATCTGGATGGTTTTAACAGTTCTAGAGACCCTAATTTAGGAGAAGCCCGAAGTCAAGGTATTAGCAGTGTTGGGTTTCTTCCTGAGGACTGACTTCTTAATCTGTAGGCAGCCATTTTGTTTCTTTTTTATTTTTCCAGCCTTTTCTCAAAGCCTAATTGTCTCCACATTTCCTCATCTATCATTGTCACTAAGTAAATTGGATTAGGGCTAGACTCAGGGCTTCAATTAAATTTAAATATTACTTTTTAAAGCTGCTTTCCAAAACCAGCCCAGGTTCTTAAGGTTTGGGGCTTCAACTAACATTTAAAATTTGAGATTTGATTTAGTCAGTATCATTGACCCCTGGTTTTGTGAAAATGGTGATATGAGGGTGATTATGGGCAGATAATAGCAGAGTTATCTGAAGTAAAGGGCTCTAGAAACTTCCTGAAGCCCCTTTGAGGTTTTCTTCTTCCTGTCTTTCTTATTCTTGCTTAACCATGTATGAGGTTCAAGGATATAGCAGGGCTTAGTAGGATTCTCCTCTTTGTGGACTATTCCTTTTTATCCATCAGACCCAATTTAAGCTCAGAAAGTAGTATCGGCCTGTTCAGGGCCAGGACCAATGTGAAATCATCTTCTCCTATCAAAATGCTCTTTTCACCACCATAATCTACGTACATACATAATTTCACGATTTACCTTCACAGTTGAACTAAATTAAACATAAGGAACAAAGACAAGCTTTTTTTCAATTATTTAAAAACTGTGGTTACAGACTTTTTCATAATATAGTTGTTTTTTTTTCCCAGTTATAAAGTTGTTGATGATTGAGTTTCAGTCACACAATGTACAGTACTTCAGCAGTACACATTTCCAGTCACCAATGTTCCCAGTTTCCCTTCCACTCTCCCCACTACCTGCCTGAGGGCAGACAGTTTTCTTCTCTCTCTTTCTCTGTCTCTCTCCCTTTCTTTCCCATTTAGACTATGTAGCTTGCAATATTGTTTGCTGAAGGCTATCCTGCATATCATTTTCCCTCCCTTGATCATCCAGTTCTTGTCCAGAATAATCATTCCCAACTATCATTGTCATGATGGTCCCTTCTTTACTCTAATAGCACTCCCCCTTTATTTGTGTCAAGCTTCCTACCATGAATTGGCTCTCCTAGCCCTCATGTCTAAGACAATATTTTTATGCAGGCAACTTCTTTTTAAAGAATGTTCTATTTAAAATGGCCTGATAATTATTTTCTGAAGGATGTGTGTTTTCTTGATAACACTTTAGAATAGTTTGATTCTATAACATTTTCTTACTTTCTTCTATATAGCAGATGAATTCTTGTTAAAGCCTCTTTCAATTGAAGTATGTGTCACTAACCATGCATTACACAATGGTTCATATATTATTACACAAAAGAATTATCCACGTAAAATCCACCTGCTTAGGCAGTACCTGATATACCTGTTTCAAGATCAAAACAATATACAGGTATTCTTTGCTTTTATGTGTGGTGGGGTCATGCCTTTCCCTCCTACAGGTGCCCTCGAGCTCCTACAGGCACTTGCTTGGGAAGTTATTCATGACTTCTGGCAGAGAGTAGACAATGTGATATCAAATACCAAACTGTGCCTCTCACATGCAAAGCATCTACCTGCCCTTTGAGTTATCTCCCCTACCTTCTTTTGCTTTTTAAATTTTATTGTTGGATTATAAGAGAATAAATATTGATGATACAGGAGCACAATTGAGTCCATACCATGTCAGCCATCAGGGGTTCATATCCTTCTCCACCACAGTCCTCTTTACCCACTTTGTAACCTCAGTTCTATCCTCAAAGTCTGAAGTTTTGTTTTCATAAGGTGTTGCCTATTTCCTCTCTTGCTTGTTTTCTATCTTTCTCCTTCCTTCCTTCCTTTCTTCCTTCCTTCCTTCCTTCCTTCCTTCCTTCCTTCCTTCCTTTCATTCTTTCTTTTGGTTTTTGACCCACACCCAGTAATGCTCAGGGGTCACTCCTGGCTATGCCCTTAGAAATTGCTCCTGACTCAGGGAACCATATGGACACCGGAAATTGAACCCAGGTCCATCCTGGGTCAGCTGCATGCAAGACAAACTCTCTACTTTGTTTCTTTATATACCATGCATGAATGAGTTCAGTATTTGTCTTGCCCTTTCTGACTGACTTTGTTTAGCCTCATATTCTCCATTTCATTTATGTCTTAGCAAAAGAAAAATGAGATATCATCATTTCTTAGAGCTGAGTATTTGTGTGTATTTTTATATTATCTTTATTCACTCATGTATTGTAGGGTTCTTGGGTGGGTCATAGAACCTGGCAATTCTGTATATTTATTGCCTTGATAAACATGGGTACATATCTATCTTCATAAATTAGAGCTTTTTAGTATTCTTTGCATAGATGCTTAGAATTGAAAGTGGTGACCATGTGATAGTTCTATTTGTAATTCTTGGAAAAAATTGCACATCATTTTCTAAAGAGACTAACCCATTTTCTATTCCTACCAAAAGTAAAGAGTCCTTACTTTATGAAAGTTTGAGTTCTGCACTCTGCTTAATTAGTATTGTTATTCTTCACTTAATGTCATGGAGAGATTCTTGGGGAAAAGGGAACAATATATCATGAATTCAAGCTCCCAATTAATGTCATCTACTTCACCATCTGCAGAATTTGTTTTTTTCTTCTCAGCTTGATAACATAATAATGTTGAACAAACTAATGTTATTTGAGGACTTGCTGTACCTGTTTTCACTTGGTGAAAGAAAAACCGGACATGATTTTTGCTCCTAAAATAAAAGGCAAACATGAAAAAGTTTGAGGCTCTTATTTTTATAGCAGACTTCATGGATACCATAGGCACTCTAGACAGCAAGAATAGCACTCTTCATCTCCTCCCCAACCATTAGTCTTTGTAGGCTATATACTTCTCCTACCCTTGCTTTGTCTGGGTGAATTAATTTCTCTTTTATATAACTTCATTTTTTAAATAAAACCTTTATTTAAGCACGATGATTACAAGCATGATTGTAGTTATGTTTCAGTCATGAATAGAACACACACGCACACCCTCCATTTGACGTGATAGGCTATTTTGGGAGGCTGGGAAGATCCAGTTATGGTACATAAATTTTATGCCCCTTCCTCTTAGAAAAAAGTTTCATAAGAACACTCCATTTTCCAATGGTTGGAGAAACTTGTGCTCCATGTGGTTAAAGTAGGTATTTTTGGTTGAATTTAGAGACCTAAATTTCAGTGATCTATTCAACTGGTATTATAACGCAAATGGGGTGGGAAGGGTGAACACTGTCTCTACTTAATACCCTGACAATAAGAAGTTTGTGCTATGCTCATCATCATCTGCAGCAGTTAAGGCTGACAGAAGGTCCTTAGAAGAAATTAATTCAGGTAGAGAACCCAGATCAAAAGCAGGGATTAACTCTTTGCTTGCTTCCTAACTTACGGTGGCTATTTCTCCCAGTTGCATGAAGAAATAGTCAGGTTCATTGGTGCCAGACTTAGAAGTGCAGCGTGGAAAAGAAAACCCCAGCCACAGTACATGACTTTCTGTCAGTTCGAACTCCACCCTATCCCAAAGCTACTGATGGTTTGTCTGAAAGCCATTAGCCCATCTGTTCCATATAAAGTGTCCCTCTTAAAGAGGAAACAGAGTCTATGTAAATGATTTCCAGAGGAAAGAACTCCTTTACTAATAAATTTGGTGATGTTCCCTTATGCCTGAGTTATTGAGTTGACAGCTTGTTGAAATTGTATTTGATGTTAAACAAAGATCTATGGTTTAAAAATCAAGAATGTGATCATATACATTTAAATACCCACATGGTTGGATATAGCTATTTACTAAAATAGTCAAAAAGAAGCACTGCCCTGTGAAAGGTACCTTGTTCTCTGTTTTCTTAAAATGTCAACAGGACATATTTCTGACACAGAACTGTTATACAATTTAAGTAATTTCAACAATCTCAAGCTGTTTGCTTATTTTATTTCGGGAGTGTCAAATTTCTGGACTAGATTAACAGAGAAGTCTAAACAAGTTTACCCTGTAATTATACTCTACAGTTGAATTGCCCTTACAGCTTATTAAACAGGGTCAGGGATATGGCTCAGTGGCAAAGTGCTTTCAAGAAAGTGGGAGACATGTGATTCCTGATACCACACACACACACCTCATACTGAATGCACAGATACTATTTGATTTTATTTTCCCACATTAATTTTGTGAGGAAGACAGAAGATTTTATTATATATATATATAATATATATATAATTATATATATATATACCCTCTGTTAAGTAACTTACTTGCTTAAGTTCTTTGTCAATAACTTTGCCAGTACTCACACTGGGTTGATTCACTGAGTACGTACACCTGTAGAACACTCTTAGTAATATACCAGGAATGAGGAGGAATGTTTGGTGGGCAGGATGCTCATATTGCATGGGGAAGGCAAACCAACATGTAACTGTGATCCAGTGACAAGATCCAGGAGAGAATTTTGCAGTTAGCACCAGGGAGCACCAAGGAGTAACAATTAGTTGTACCAGGGAAGTTGTACTAGGGAAGGAGAATGGTGACATGGTGATTTAGTTTGCATAGAAAGCAATATGGAAATTTAGCAAGAGGAGCGAGCATTGTAGGCAGAGAAAGTAAGTTTGAACACAAATGATGTTGGAGAGAATGGATCATTCTGAAGCTGTAAGCTGTTAGGAATTCTGGAATATAGAGAGAAGGGGGAGGAGGGTCAGGCTGTAACTTGGAAGCATGGTGGTATTAGACTCAGGATTAAAGGGTCTGGCCTTTTGGAGCTTGGGGAAAGGCATTAAGTAGCTTTAAAGAAGCCAATGAAATTAATTGGTGACCCTTTAATTGATGACCATTAATTAGAGTGAGAGTCAGAGTGGCAAAATAAGAGATAAGAGGTAGAGACAACAAAGAGAGTGTTGGCAAGAATCTAGTAGTTAAGTGATACAGGTCATGTAAGTCATGGGTAATGGAAAGAAAGGGATAGGAGGATTGGGTGGTTAAAATGAGACATTTACGTGGATTCCCTTTATCTGTTTCTTTTTTTTTTTTTTTGTCATCTTTTCTGGACAACCCTCTTCTACCCCTTCCATCAAATAAGCCACCCTGATTCTCTTATCCTAATGTGAACCAAACCAAATATTTTTCATGCTGAAACAAGCGTATCTGAAGCAAGCCCACGTCTTCTAAAAGAGCCTCAACATGAACCTAGACCAGATCAGTGTTTTTCTTCACGTGGGCTGTAGCAGACAGCATCCAAAACAAGCTTGATGGTTGGAAAATATTTGGGAGAAGAGCAAACAGAGAGAGTGGCTCTGCTCACAGCACAAGGAGAAAGAGTCAAAGGCATTATTTAGGATATTTTGTCCTAATAACTATTTAATGCCCTTGGACTCTATAAATTAGGTTTCCTTAGTGGTAACTAGTTCTGAGAAGGAAGAAAGTAGTGACACCAGTCATCCTGAGGAGTTTGAACATTTCCCTTGCATTTCTCTAGCCGTGGTCCCCATGGGCGGAGTAATGGAGTGTCATCACACAAGGCGGGGAACAGCCCCCCATCCCCGCGGGAGAAGGACTTGCTGTCTGTGTTCTGCAGAAATCAGCTGAACCCTCTCAACCTACACCCCAATTATGCACCTTCTTCCCCAAGTAGCAGCAACTCTGGTTCCTACAAAGGAAGTGACTGCAGCCCTGTGATGCGGTGAGTGCCTTTGTCTTCCATCTAACTCTATACTTGAATTCTGAAAATCAAAAAATAGGACAGGTGATGGAGCCGAGTGTTAGACTGTTAGAGCATTTGCATTTGAGATATTGAGTTCAAGCCCTGATACTGTTCCTCTCCCACACCAAGGGAAAATAAAAGCACAAAAGAAATTTTAATAAAAGCAAACAAACATGGAAGGGAGGGAGTTGGCTCAATGGTAGAGATCTCAGGTGTGCTCATTTGTTCTTTTAGACACCAAATGTTAATTGAATATCGCAAGGTACCCCATAAAGGGCCTGGCACTGAACTGCAAACAAAAAGGATCTGCAAATGCCTGTTTCTGTGTGTGAGAGCTGAGGTAGGGGGTAGGTAAATGAGTGCTGGGGAATCTAGAGAGGGTCTCTGAGAAGGTGACATTACAATGAGATCAAAAGGCGAAGCAAAGAATTCCTCAGTGTTTGGGGGTAGAGTTGATGGAAAGAAAAAAGAAATTGGATGTCCACAGGTACTGTGGGGCCTGAAAGATTGGGACCTGACTTGGTATCTTGGATGAAATGTAGGCTCAGGAGGTACAGATTTAGGGGAGAAGATGCCAGCCCCTTTCCTCCTGCCTCCATTATTCTAACCAGGCCCTGTTCACTAGCCCACTCATCTAGGCCTAAGAAGAACCACGATTATAGCTGGGGAAATTTTGTGGAACTCGTGGCATCACTTTTCTAAAAAATTGTGCTAGAAAGACTTGAGTAGCCCTGCTGCTTCCCAGTGAGGTTCTGCAGCCCTCCTGCCAGGGCTAGCTCTTGGAACAATTGGAATTCAACCCTTGACAATCTAAGTCTCTCTAAGCTGGGCACATTGTGTGAAAAGTTAGGTCATCTCGCTCCCTTTCCTCTTACCCCCCACTCATTGTCCTTTACCATGTGACAATAAACAGCATGTTACTGGGAACCAACAGGCAGCCAACAGACAATTATGCATTATTTTATATGAGATCATTTCTAAGCCATAGAAAATTCTTCCATTCTGTACCACTGCATGTACAAACTCTCTCTTTCTCTCTCTCCTTCCCCCTAAAATTGAATCTTTCTTTCCTATCTTCTTTTTTTTTTGGTTTTTGGGTCACACCCGGCAGTGCTCAGGGGTTACTCCTGGCTCCATGCTCAGAAATTGCTCCTGGCAGACACGGGGGACCATATGGGGCACCGGGATTCGAACTGATGACCTTTTGCATGAAAGGCAAACGCCTTACCTCCATGCTATCTCCCGGGCCCCTCTTTCCTATCTTCTTTATCTGTCTCTCTGTCTTTGTTTCTCTCTATATATTTCTCTCTCTGTCTGTTGTCTCTGTCTGTCTGTCTGTCTCTCATCAAAAAGCCCACCCAATACCTAGCAACCATTCCTTCTCAAGCTGTGAGCTGAGGCTTCACTTTCTTTAGTAGAAAGAATAATAATCCAAAACTTGAATTTTTTTCAGGCGGTCAGGAAGATACCTGTCCTGTGGTGAAAATCATGGGGTCAAGCCCCCAAGTCCTGAGCAGTATTTGACTCCTCTGCAGCAGAAGGAGGTGACAGTAAGACACCTCAAGACCAAGCTGAAGGAATCTGAGCGCCGCCTCCATGAGAGGTGATGCTCTGCCCCTTCTTTATGCTGTACCCTGGTTTTAACCTCAGTTGGTTGGTCCAGAAAAGGAAACACAAACTGATATTGTGGAAGAGTAGAAAAAAAGAAGAGAAAGGGTTTTATTACATTGTCAGATGCTTTAATTCAGTTTCTTGAAAAAGTAATTTCATAATCCTCTGTGATTGTTTAAGGAGTTTGGGGGACCCTGTTGGAGGGATCTCAGCTTGTTTTCTGGGTGTGTCTCTACAGATCTGAAGAATTGGGTGTGTGCCTGATTATTTCTATGTGGCAGGAACAATCCTGTATAACCCACAGAGTCATTCACCACATGGCCCTCTATCCAGCTCTTGGTCCTTGAGAGAACGTTGGCATGCATTGTAATTCCGACAGGCTATTTTGGTGCTGAAGGAAATTCTTCATTATTCTTGGCCATGTGTTAAGATGGGAAGGGAGGAGAAAATGTCCCGTGTTGGAGAGATCTTATCACAGAGAGGAAAGACCTTTGATTTCTTGGGCAGGTCACATTTTACTGCCTGATGGTTTTCCATCAGGAACATTTTGGAATTGACAGCAACCAGAATTCTGCAAACCCAGGGTAAAATAAGGCCTGATTTTCTTAAAGTTTTTGGTTTATGTTTTGGGAAATCCAGGGGAAGATTTATACAAAGTAGGGTGATAGAGGAAGACAGCAAACTTTGGTAAAATAAATACTAAGCACTGAATTGAGGAAAATGCTTATAAAGTACTTAACACAATTCCTCAAAAGAAAGAAAAACAAAGGGGCCAGAGAGAGTGAGAATGTATACGGAGGTCCTGGTGTTTATCGACCACACAGACTACCTGGGTTCAATACCTGGCACTTCAAGCTGTGGGCCAAAACAAACCAAAAAAATCATAGTAACTTGATTCTCCTAACTATGGGAGCAATGTCTAGATCTTCTGAATGGAATAGATAATTAAGAATTATTTAACCTCTTCGTTTCTAGTGTCAAGTCTGGGCTCTTGAAGAAGTGTTAGAATTTTTAGAGGACCTTTTACACATATCTTTTTGTTCTAGGGAATCTGAGATTATGGAGCTAAAGTCTCAGCTGGCCAGGATGAGAGAAGACTGGATTGAGGAAGAATGCCACCGGGTAGAGGCCCAGTTAGCCCTCAAGGAAGCCAGGAAAGAGATTAAACAGCTCAAGCAGGTCATTGAGTCTATGAGGAGTAGTTTGGCCGACAATGACAAAGGCATCCAGAAGTATTTTGTTGACATTAATATCCAAAACAAGAAATTGGAATCTCTCCTGCAGAGCATGGAGATGGCACACAATGGCTCCCTGAGGGATGAACTGTGTCTCGACTTTCCCTGTGATTCCCTGGAGAGCAACTTAGCCCTGGGTACCCCCTTTGGCAAGAGGGTAGATGGGCCAACCTTGGAAGAGACTGCTATAGGGGAAGTGGACAGTGAGCAGCAGCCGCTGGAAGATGGCTTGGCTGAAGGCACAGATTTGTTTGAGGACATGAGGGAAGCCTGTGACATGGACTTTCTTCACTCTGACCCGGTGGCCAAACACCTGGAGAGCCTTCCTGGAGTGAGGGAGCAGCAGCAAGGCCCACTGGGGGTGGACCAAGCAGTACAGACAGATGTGATGCCCTATGGCCAGGCCATCTCAGACTTCATCCAGCATATGCTCAAACTCCAGGGCCCTAGACCTTCTCACTCAGCTACCCCTGGAGATTCTGGGGTTGACTTCCCTGCCAACACCCTTCACCCCATCTCTGCACTCCTGCTGAATTTAACCCAGAAAACTTCAAACTCAAATATGCTCTTGTCTCCTATGGAGACCCCTTGCCACTCTGAGCTGGATCTGGAAGGTCATGAAAAACATCTCATAAAGGAGCTAGATTTTGCAGACCCGGACCAAGGAAGGCTGGAGGGCAACAGCCCAGTGCCCCCTTCTCCTTCTCTGGGGGTCGTGGGGAGGCAGTACTGGAGCAGCAGCTTCTTGGTTGATCTGCTGGCAGTGGCTGCCCCTGTTGTCCCCACCGTTCTGTGGGCCTTTAGTACTCAGAGGGGGGGCATAGATCCCGTCTACAACATAGGAGCCTTGCTCCGGGGCTGCTGTGTCCTGGCTTTGCATTCTCTCCGCCGTACTGCCTTTCATGTCAAAACCTAAAGAATAGTGGTTGTTACCTTGTGCCAATTGGTCCCTGTGTGACATTGGTGCCAGGTGGAGAAACAGTAAACCCCAGCCATCCCTTCCCCTGACCTTCTCCCAATCTCCCACCTCTACTCTCTTTGGCAGTTTCTTTCTGTTCTGTCATTTCTGCAACTCAGTGTTGGAATTGCACTATGTTTAGATGAAGCCTGCTTAACTGTTTTGAAGCAGAGATATCTTCAAGGCCATGGAGACATGTCCTGATGTGTGGTCCAGAAAGCATGCTTAGGACCCTGCTGTGGTGTCTAAAGTACCTGTTCTTCTCCCTCGTGGTTCAGGAAGAAAAATGCAGTTTGCACTTTTCACGACATCTTGTTAGGCTGGCATGCTTTTTCGTTTCGCTTTCAGCTTTGTGCCGTTTTCCAATGTGTAAATCGTTCCAGCATCCCAATGGTCTTGTGCATAGCAGAGACAGTAACCAAAAATTCAGATGTACTTGTGAGATTGGTTGGTAAAAAAAAAAAAAAGTCTTTGAATAGCGCTTTTAGTCTCTTTTTTGGGTTTGATAAGGTTTGAGTGTTTGCAGTTTTTTACTCAACATAGCTCCAAAGTCTCCTTTGTTCTAAACCACTTCCTTGAAGAGATTGTAAGTTTACAATGTATTAACTTATTTTTTTTTTGCTTATTACATAGAGTGTTTTATTGGAAACTGTTTGTAACCACACAGCATGATGAGAAGAAAGATTAGTGTTTCCATTTTAATAAATGTTTTTTCCTCCTATTAAATAAATGGTCTTTGTGGTTTGTTTGATATCTAATGAGGAAAACAAAACGGATAGTAGTTGATCTTTTCACCTTTATCAAGAGCAGTCTACAAAAGAAATGAAATCTAGAATATGAAAGAAGAAAAAGTATTAATGAAAATTGAAGGTTTCCTCCTCTAAGTTTTCAAAAAGCTTTGGATCAAGGTAGATAATTTGCTCTGAAATTACACCTACTTATCTATGTAATTTTCTGTGAGTATTTATATAGTAAGGATATATTGAGTGTTTTCAGATAAGTAATACTGTTTTTATTTTCAAGAATTTCAGTGCTAGTACCATATATCTTCCTTACATTGGCATACTAGGGTGGGTAGGTTTGAAGAGACGAGATAATATTTTACTTAAATTCCTTCCATTTTTGCTCCCAAATCTTATGTGGTAATTATCTCTATTTTACAGATGAGGGAGTTGAGCTCCAAAGAGCCATAGCTCATCTCTTGATGATGCCACAATGTCAAGTGTTGGCAAAACAATACATTTTTCATTCTGCCAAAGAGTTTGGAGAATATTCCAAATCCATTCTCATCTCTAGGCTCCTTCCAGCACCTCTCACCTTGAAATGTACTTTATTTTCATTCATGTGTCTTGGATATTGCCCATCTCCATTAAAATATCAGCTCTCTGAGATTAAGGAACTGAATTAAGGTACCATTTTGTTCATTGATATAAATCAAGAGCTTAGAAAAGATGGCACATACTAGGAATTCTCAAAGTATTAATAAACTCATTTATTCTGCCATTCGGTATTGTATATGCTAAGGTAGGACCATCACTTGGTTGGCATTATTAGTGATGAAGACACACAGTTTCTACCCTAGGGAGAGATCTTACCTGCCTTTGAAAGATACTCAGTATACCAAAGAATGAACAAATGACAAAGCCTAGGGCTTAGTCCCTTACTCCTAACTCTATGACCAGGGATCACTTCTGATAGGCTCAAGGGACCATATGAAGTGCTGGGGATCAAACTTTGGTTCTCAGTTTGCAAGGTAAAAATGTCCTACACAAACTACTTTTACTCCAGCCCAAACAAGTCTTTTTTGTTTTTGTTCTTGGGCCACACCCAGTGTTGCTTAGAGTTATTCCTGGTAGGCTCAGGGGACCATATGGGATTGAATCTGAATTGGACACTTGCAAGCAAGTGCCCTACTATTGCTCTGGCCCCTAAAGAAGTAATTTTTTTATTGTAGTAAAGCACCATAATTGACAAGGTCATTCGTAGTTGAATTTTAGATATGTTTAGCAAATATGTCTTAATGCTTATAAAGGTTTCAAACGAATAAAACAAAATTCTTGGATTGAGTCATGAGGGAGAGTAACGAAACATCTCTGAAGAAATACCAGTGTGGTTCACAAAAAAAGAACCAGTGTGTGAAGATAGTGGAGGAAGAGCTAAAAAGTTACTAAGAGAACAATTCTAAGGTTGGGAAGATAGTGCAGGGTTTGAACCTCTATTCAATCTCTAGTACCACGCTCAAAAGGTGACCCTGGGAAAAAAAACAAACAATAAAATAATTAAATTCTTCGTTTTTTACTAAAGTACTTGGGTCTATTGTGATTTATTTTTTCTTTCTTTTTGGTTGGGTGGTGAGGATAAGCTACATCTGGTGATGCTCATGGCTTATTAATGGCTCTGTTTAGAGGGCTCACTCCTGGTGGGGCTTGGAAAACCAAGTGTGCCGGGAACCAACCCCTATTGGCCTCATGCAAGGCTAGTGCCCTATCCACAACACTATTGCTGTAGCCCATGTTGTTATGTTTTCTACTGAGAATGGAAAGAGTATAAGAAAGAAAAGTTTGAGGAAATAAATTTGAGCTATTGAATATCTATGTGGGATGTCTATGTGGGATGTTAAGTCAATCTTTGCATATATGAACGTGGAATTCATGGGAGCTGTCAGAACTTATTACTAAATTAGGGTTCTTTAGCAGTTACTTAAGTGTTGAACCCATGAGGTAGATAAAATTAGACAGGAAGAGCATAAAGAAAGCCAATGACTTTAGTATTAGAAAAATTAAGAGAACAACTTAGGAAAATTCAAGAGTAGAGAAACTTACTGTGTTAAGATCCTAACAAAAGACTAAGTAATATAAGAACAGTACTAATTTAACCACAAGACGGGCTTACTGTCACAGTAATTTTCTTTGGAAAAAAGGGATTAAAGCCAGATTGGGTTGAGTTGGAGAGGGAATGGAAGAGAGAAAAGAAAAATGCATGTGAGTAATTACTTTTAAATGTTACTGTGAATGGGATCGAGTATTAGTTACAAAGGGATTTGAAGTACGAGTGTTTTAATTTTCATTGTTGACAGTAGATAGGGAGTATGTGTGTGCTTTTAGTGAATAAACTCAGAGGAAGGATTATTTGGATGAGTAAAACCCTTGCAAAGAGAAGGGGTTGGATGTGTAGCATGATACACTTGTGTGGAAAAAGGTGATTTGTCTTGAGTAGATCATTTTTTCCATATACACTGACTCTGACGCAGTAGACAAGGCCCAAGAGAGCTATAACTGAAAAGAAAGGTCAACTATTTCTGGAGAATAATCGGAAGTGTCCCCAAAATAATGAGTTGACTCAGATCCCTTCCTGTAGTATAAAACAGATCAATGGCTAGATGCCTTTTATTTTCCTTTGATTCATCTTTGTGTTCATTTTTAGTTGTTGATAAACTACAGCATTTTCACTTTAAGAAAACACAGTAGCTCATTTTGGAGATCCACTTGTTGCTACAAAAGTAAATATAAACACACACACTTTTTTGTTTTTGTTTTTTTATCAGTTCAAGATGTATGGTGAGAAAGGATCTCCAGGAACCACATATATACTTAGAGGCAGCTAATTATGGGTAGACTACTTCATTGTAGTAATGCTCTTTATTCTTTTTTCCTTATAAATAAAAGATCCTAGGAAATTTAATTGATTTGACATTGGACTTTGCATATCTGATCCTCTCAGAAACAAATAGGCAGTCTTGGAGCCATTGTTTTCTTTTTATTGCCATTCTCTCTCTTTAGCTTGACTCTATCTCCTCTTATTCTTTGGGGTTTGAGTATGTACAGTCCATGGAAAATTATTGCTTTTCTCATAACAAAGTCTCAAAAATGAGTCTCTTACAGTATATAAAAGATGGAGCCTAACTTGCCTTTTGGAAGCCCAAGGAATTGGCTAGTTTTGTGAACAGGATGATATGATCCCATATGTAAAAATGCTGGCAGTAGCTCTTAGTACTTTGTGTGCCTGTGATGAACAAGTAGGCAGTAAAATGGAAAAAGAACAACCATTCCATTTTCAATTGCACTCTATGCAAGCAAATATTAAACATGTCTTACAGTTATGTATGCAGAAATTCAATATATAAGAAATGATTATTCCTGAAGGGTTATACTGACCTTTCCAAGTTGAACTGTTCAGAAAAATTAGGAAAATGTTGAAAAAAAATGCTACCCTCTCAGATGACTAGTAGTTCTGACATTTGTGGCAGGAGAAAAAGGAAGTCCATGATTAGGATTTTTCATCATTCCACCTCAAGTAGTGGTTGGCTGGATTGAATGTTTTTCAAGATTTTCACTTTTGGACTTGGAGGAAGTTTCTGACTTCCAATTTGGCTCAGGGAGCAATTTTACAAAATGCCATAGTTCCTATTCTTACCAGGCAAACTTTTCTGTGGCCTAGGAAAATAATGATAATTTAAAGTAATATGCTTTGATTGTCAAGCAATTCCCAATCTGAAAGGAAAGGGGGAAAGAATGGAGGGAAGGAGTGAGGGAGTGAAGGGGAGAAGGGAACAAAAAGAAGATCCAAAAATTATAAGACAGGTTTTATAGCAGGTAATTATTTTTAAATCACTGGAAGACCAGCTATGGTATAACTAACTCCCACAATCACAATGTTAAAAAGATTTCTTGGAACTAGGGCGCCTTGGACTTGGCATTTACAGCACATCTTTTGCCTGAACTTAATAAAAGACACACTTTTCTTGGAAACGGATGAACCCTTTACTGAGCTCAGCCCCCATCTTCCTTACCAGTAGCAATGTGCTAGGACCAGGCGATTTGTTGTGCAATCTTCTGTCCCCACTTTTTTCCAGAATTCAGAACTGATACCATTAGGGGCCCAGAAAAATGCAAGTGAATCAAGCCAACGACGAGTCCATCCATCAAGATGATATTAAAGAAGTTATGAAGAACAACATCTAGATTTCTTGCTCCAAGATCTTCATGGCTTCTAAACTCCTTCCTTGTACCTTAAACTCATTGAGGTTTTTGGTTTTATGCTTACTCGTTTCTTTATTTCATTGAGTTATGGACTCTGCTGTTCTCTGTATTTGGACAATTTCCACATTAACTGTGGACAGTTACTCACTATCAATAATTGGCATTTTACATGAAGTGATAAATCTGTTTTCTTGATGGTTATAGTTACAAAAGAACCTCCAAAAAAAATAAAAACATAATACTTCCTAGGTAGTCTGGATTGAGCTGATACTTCTGTGGAATTCTGAGAATGGTGGGGGCAGATTCTCCTTTCTACATGAACCACAGCAGCCCAATATTACACCCTCCACCCTCGTACAGAACAGAGATGAGGGCTAGAAGGACTGGCTCTCAATATGAAGTTCACCATAGAGTGGTGAGTTTAGTTAGATGACTATACTATCATGACAATGTTAGTGAGTAAGAGAAATAGAATGCCTGTCTCGAATACAGGCGGGGGGGGGGGTTACTTTGGGGGCATTGGTGGTGGGAAGGTTGCGCTAGTTAAGGAGAGTTTGTTCTTTTTGACTGAAACCCAACTACAATCATGGTGCTTAAAGAAAGAAAATAAATTAAAAAAAAAAAGAAATGGCCCATTTCTGCAATGTAATCTTATCAGACTTCCAAGCCCCTATATTTGTTTCAAATCTATAAATCCTGGACCTTGGGCTGTAAGAAGTCACATGATACCCCAGATTTTTATATTAATATCATCTGTGTAGGGTCACAGAAAACTTGATGAGAAAGTTACCTAGTAATTTACCAGTCAATGAGCCTAAACAGTAAAACAGAAGGATCAACTAACACCAACCATAGCCCTATAAGTTCATTTACACTGATTTTGTAATACCATGGAAATACATTATCTCTAATTGATTTTATTGATCTATTTTAATAATTCCATTTGCCTTCCTGTTGCAACAAACAATATGAAGTAAATTTGTGTTTGCATGGAAGCAGACTAGGGTGGAGGGTGGAAAATTGTGGACACTAGTGAAGGGAAGGTCACTGAATGTAGGATTATTGTTTGAACATTTAGTGCCTGAAACGACTGTATGAAGAATGGCTTAAAAAGTTAAGGTTATAAACAAGAAAATTTGTCTTAATTGGGGGATCTTCCACCACAAAAAAGAAAAAAACGTTTTCATGCCAAGGCGATATCAGCTCATACCTGTGAGAATGACTGACATCAAAAGAATCAGGAACAAGTATTGGAGTGGGTGTGAAGAAATAGAAACACTAACATAATTTTTGTGGACTTGTCAACTGGCCCAGCCTCAATGGAAGTACTATGAAACATTCTAAAAATATTAAAAATAGATTTCTATATAGACCCAGACATCTATCCCAAAACATTAAATTTAAAAGTTCTCTCCTCAGGTCTCAGAATATGGTTCAATGGTAGAACAACTGCTGCAGATGCATAAGACCTTAGATTCTATCCCAAGTCCAAACGAGAGAGGAGAGAGAAAGCCTATGTCCACTATAGCAGTATTCACAACAGCCAAGACCTGGAAATGATCCATATACTCAATGACAGATAATAAAGATGTATTATAAATGCACAATGAAATAGTGTTTAACCGTTAGAAAAGATAAAATCTTGCTTTTGGGGATGGCATGTATGGAACTGAATGGTTCCAATGCCAAATGAGTAAGGAGAATTACATATATTGGATAATCTCACTTGATGTGATATGAACTACTAAAATGTTAGCCTTAGGGGGCCTGAGAAATCATCTAACAAGTAGGGGCCTTGCTGTGCACATGACTGACATGGGTTCAATCCCTAGACTATGCCTGAGCCCCACCAGGAATGATCCCTCAGTACAGCTTCAGAAGTAGACCCTGAGTGCTGTCAAATGTGACCCAAAGCAAAATTAGAATCGTCTCTCTAGTTTGTAAAGAATTCATTGAAGGTGATATTACAAATTTGACAATAAATGCCCATTTGGTGGGGGGAGAGTTTCTATATTTTCATAAAATGAAAAACTTGACTTTATTTTCAAGAAATAAAAAATAATTGTAATACTGTAGTTATGAATTTTCAGCTTACTTGAATCAGATATTTAATCTAAATAAAATGAAATGTTTATCACAATACAAGAATGACCTCTGCACATTAATATTTATAGCAGTTCTATTTACAATAGCCAGAATCTGGAAACAACCTAGATGCCCAACAACAGATGAGTGGCTAAAGAAACTGAGGTACATATGCACAATGGAATACTATGCAGACATCAGGAAAAATGAAGTCATGAAATTTTCCTATACATGGATGAACATGGAAACTATTATGCTAAATGAAATCAGTCAGAGGGAGAGATAGACCAGAATAGATTCACTCATCTGTGGGATTTAAGAAAAATAAGATAGTATGGTAATAATACCCTGAGACAATAGAGATGAAGGATCGACCCATGATATGAAGCTTTCCACAGAGTGGTGAGTGCAGTTAGAGAAATAACTACATTGACAATTAGCATGACAATGGTAGTGAGTGAAATAGAATGCCTGTCTTGAAGACAGGCTGGGGAATGAGGAAAAAGGGTGATGGGGGGCATTGATGGTGGGAAGGTTGCACTGGTGAAGGGGGGTGTACTTTTTTATGACAAACCCAACTACAAACACATTTGTAATCATTTTGCTTAAATATTATAATAAAAAATGAAATGTTTATATTTATATTAACACAATTGCAAAATGAGGCCACAATTTTCATGCCCAGGCAGAGCAGAGCTGTACCCAGAAAGCTTCCTGTTACAAACTATCGAACTGGCACAGGAAAAAAAAAAAAACCAGCTCCATGAACAGGAAATTCAAGGAACATACTTGAGTTGGTGGCAAGTAGACCTAAAGCATTGTAGTTCTAATTTGTAGGTCCATTTGGACTCATTATGTTGCCATATCCATTTCTACATTTAGCCTACATACGCAGCTTAAATGTTAGTTTTTTTAAAACTCTTAACATATAAAGCAACAGCCAAACTTGTTGACTTCCTAAATAAAATCAGTTGTTAGCTCTTTTGTGAGAAAAATGATAGATGTTAACATCTAATAGATATATATATAGATAGATAGATAGATAGATAGATAGATATAATGTTATATAATATTATATATATTGTGGCTTTGAGACCACAAACAGCAATGCTCAGGGTTTTCTCCTGGCTTTGTGCTCAGAGATCACTCATAGAGTGTTTTGGGGAGACCATATGTGCTGCTGGGGTTCAAACCAAAGTTGGTCATGTGTCAGGCCACTGTACTACTGCTTCACTATTACCCCACTATACTATTGCTTCAGCCCAAGTGTCTGAAATTGACTTTTTAAAAAAGTTTTACAGTGGCTAGTAAAACAGAACGTACATAAGAATATTTATTCTTACGGTCCAGAGAGATAGCAGAGGTAAAGGCGATTGCCTTGCATGCAGAAGTATGGTGGTTCGAATCCCAGCATCCCATATGGTTCCCCTAGTGTGTCAGGAGCGATTTCTGAGCAGAGAGCCAGGAGTAATCCCTGAGCGCTACCGGGTATGACCCAAAAGCAAAATAAACAAACAAACAAACAAAAGAATATTTATTCTTATAAACCTAATACTATAAATTCTCACAAATAAAAGACAAAGAGATGGCGCACACACTTTTCATATTGTAGGACCAGTACTGATTTCCAGCAGCACATGGTCCCAGATGCATAACTTGGAGTAATCCCTGAGCATCCCATCCCTAAATTTTCCCCCTATACCTCTTTTCAAGTACACAGTGTTTATTATCCCTTGCTGGTATAAGATAGCACGGGGGCAATCACTTTTAAAAATCTTTCGGGCACTGCCTTTGATGAGAGATAGAAAAAAATTCTTGAGTCTGGCTAAGATTTTCATTTTCTCTCTGCAAGCAACAAGCCAGAACAAATGTGCTGGTTCAGTGAAAGGAAAGGTCAATTTAAAATGCCAGCACCTATTGTTTACTGGAGAAAGAGCCTGGCAAACTGTCGGGAACACTGAGCTATTTTGATTGCAAGAAAGGGGAAGAAGGGCCTTACAGCAACAGCAAATTAAAGCTATACTGTAGTTGATAATAGCTTTCATTGTCCAGTCCATTATAGGTCTGGTATAGCAGAAAGTTAATTTTCAAAGCCATTCAAATTTTCGTTGACCAGAAATGACATTTTCAGGGAAGATGAAATGAGAGTGAAATTATCCCTGGAAGGAGGTGGGGGTCAGATAAAAAGTGGCACCTCTAAGAGGCAAAGCTCTGAATTTTTGCCTTTTGTCACAATCATAGGGGAGGCCTACTTAACAGGAGTTTATAACATTCCTTACCCTCCAGAGTTCCAGACACCAGCCTGGATTTAGAGAACCTTTGTATAGTTTAGGCAAAAGCACAGCCAACTTATGTGAGGAAGGGTTTGAAACTCACCCCAATAAACGCCCATTTGTTTAGGATAGCAGAGTTGATTTTTTTTTTTTTTTGTATTTCCCAAAGTATTAATACAATGAGCTAGGAGTTAGCACATAGAATGTAGTACACAAAGGACCAGTTTTCACTGGTATGACAGAGTAAAGTGACTCAGAATTGATGTTGGAATCACCGCAGGGAAAGCTATGGTTCTAAATGACAGATCTGGACCTGCCCACACTCTTACCACCATTCTAAAAACTTCACTTTTTTTGTTCTATAGCTTAAGTAAAACATTCACTTTAATGTCTCTGATGTATAAAATTCCTCAAGGGACACCTTCTCATTCAATGTCACTTCATTATGGTGCTGGTAATGAATAGAGATTCCTGACTTGGACCATTCTCTGGAAGGAGTTTGCATGTCTTCATGTCTATGTACATGGGTTTTCTCCAAGTATTCCTGTTTCCTCCACCCTAAAAGGCTCCAGGTCAGCTTCATTAATGTCTCAGTGTCCTAGTCAGTGAAATGGGGGAATTATGTAAAGAACCGAGCTGTGGAAGGGCATCCTCTATGCTGAGTTACTATAAGTTTTAGCAATAGGCTCTGACTACCCAAAGCCCTGAAATGTGATATGGAAAATGAATGGACTAGTGGTATACTGGAAGCGTTTGAGATCTTTATTTAGAAATCTGATCATTGGGGCTGGAGCGGTGGTGCAAGTGGTAGGGTGTTTGCTTTGCACGCAGCTGACCTAGGACAGAAGGCAGTTTGATCCCCCAGCGTGCCATATGGTCTCCCAAGCCAGGAAGTGATTCCTGAGCGCATAGCCAGGAGTAACCCCTGAGCATCACCAGGTGTGGCCCAAAAAGCAAAAAAAGAAAAAAAAAATTAGAAATCTGATCGTGTTTTTTAGACCAGAAATATGTCATGGATGTGGGAAATTAAGTTAGATTATCTTGTATCAGTCCACTCCCTTTGGTAAAATGGTTTTTTTTTTTTTCTTCTGAAACTTGACTCTTGAGAATATCAATCCTTAGCATTAGTCCAAGCCTTTCATTTCCTTTTTTTCTTTTTTATTGTGGCCAAAGTGAATTACAAATCTTACACAGTGATCTTTAAGGTACACAGTGACAATAAACGAGGGCCTTTCCACCACCAGTGTTGTCCTCCCTTCATCCCTGTTCCCAAGCATATATCCCTTATTTCCCTCCTTTATCCCCCAGAATGCTAGTGTAACTAAAAGCATATATGTTAATACTAATGTAAACCTTTTTTTTTTTTTTTTTTGCAGTTCCAAATATTTTTACTAGTGGTTTCTTAAAGTTTTGCAGGGGTCTCAAACTCACGGCCAACAGGCCGTTTGCAGCCCTCCGTACAACATTTTGTGGCCTTGCCCTAGAGGAATCTTTTTTTGTTTTGTTTTAGTTGTTTGGGTCACACCCCCCAATGTTCAAGGCTTATTACTGACTTTGCACTCAAGGATCACCCCGACTTTGCCTCCTATGGTCCCCAGATAAAATGAATTTGAGACCCCTGGTTTAGAGTCAAAGGAGCACTGTAAAAACAATGTTAGTGTGGCAATTATCATTTGCATGGGCCCACCCAAGTATGGGGGTCATGGAAAGGAAAAACTTTGGCCTAAGTACAAGGAGACCCTACCCCTGAAGTTTCCTGACAGAAGACCATTTCTAGGCTCCAGGCAAACTAGTTTGTTCAATTCTGGTCATTGTCTGTAGTGCCCATACAGTTATATTTTTCACAGTCTCAAAATGGGTTTTCTTAATGTCTTTTTCTTAAAGTGAATTTCTAAGAACTTACTGATGATAGTGTGTAGGTATTTTTTTATTGAAAATATTTTCAGGGGCCCGGGAGATAGCATGGAGGTAAGGCGTTTGCCTTTCATGCAAAAGGTCATCGGTTCGAATCCCGGTGCCCCATATGGTCCCCCGTGC
>PVKC010000178.1:0-82666 GCA_004027635.1 Crocidura indochinensis | reverse complement strand
GAGACTGGGACAGCACAGTTAGAGAGATAGCATAGCAGGTAGGGCATTTGCTTTGCACGAGATTGACCAGGGTTTTATCTATGGCATTCAATATGGACCCCTAAGCCTATCAAGAATGATTTCTGCGTGCAGAGCCAGAAGAGACCCCACAGTGGCACTGGATGTGGCCAAAACCCAAATATTTGCTGGCGTATAAGATGACTGATCATATAAGACGACCCCCTAATTTTACAGTTAAAACATAGGTTTAGGCCTATATTCGCTGTATAAGACAAAACGTTCCTGTGCGGCGACTGCATGTACCACAGTGAGCCAATCACAACAAGCAAAGGTTCAAAGGGTATACTGTAAGAGACTTCCTCTCTGACTCTGGCCCATTTGAGCAGGATTTTCACAGTATAGATTTGGGTACAGAACATTGTCTAATTTGCATGCATAAAAAGCCTGCTTGGATTGGCCGGGTTAGAGAGGCGGTCTGAGCAGCCTTGCAGTGATTGGTGCAGGATTGAGTTGGAAAATTCGTTTCGTGGCAATATCCAGATGATTTTCGTTTAGCAGCATATTGAGACGTTTTTTGGGATATACTCAGCGTATAAGATGACTCCTGATTTTCGGTTGACATTTTTTCGTTTCAAAAGTCGTCTTATATGCCGGCAAATACGGTAAGTATCTCCAAGATCTTTTATAAGAAGCATTGTGGGCAACGTCCAAAAGCAAAACTCTTGATGAATTCTCTATGCACATTAGTGGGAATACAGATCTAAAATCACTTAACAAGGAAATAAAAATGAAGGTCATAACCAATGCTTATTTAAGAAAGTGACAAATTTGATATGAACATGATACTCCCTGGGAAGTTCTGTAGAGCTCTACAGCATCACCTGGAACTTCCATAACCTCAACGAGTTTCCAGCAGGGAATGTCAAGTCGAGCCAAGATGGAACACACAGTTCAAGAGCTGAAAGATACATGCTCAGACCAGCAGCAAATGCTCTTGAATGTACATTTTTAATATCACACATTCCATGATGGTCCAAATTCAACATGCCATGGTGATGACATTCTGACTTGTACAAAAGAGATTTTGCCAATGCTAGCACACACTTAATCAGCTTCTTTGTTAGGGAATCAAATGGAACACTGTGAAAAAATAGAGCTTACATCCTCTCAAAAGGCATTTATCAACAAGACACCGTGTTTTTCACGTTAATGTTTGCACATGAGGTTTGAAAATGAATATCATAAAAATGGACAAAACTGGGGTAAGGTGCTGCCTTGCAAGTGGCTGACCTGGGTTCAATTCCCAGCATCCCATATGGTCCCCAGAAAGTATCAGGAGAGATTCCTAAATGCAATCAGGAGCAACCTCTGAGAGCTTCTAGTTATGGTCCACAAATAACAAAAGAAAAAGAAAAGGGCCAAAGTGTTCTAGTTTGACAGACCACAGATAAATAAAATTGGCTTTACATAACGTAAATTTGGTATAAAATCTGATCTTGATTTAATGATGGACACAAATTAAACTCTTTACAACTATGTCAGAACAATTTACAGAGAATTCAGAAACTATGCTGAGTCTCTGAAAAGGTTTTGGCTTGCATTCAATATTTTTTTCAAATCTGTAAGAAATTTGAAAATATCTCACAGAAAAGCTTTAAGTATATGCAGGCCACTTGCATCTCTGAATATCTTAATTGTCCATTAAGTACATTAGTGGCTGAAAACCACCTAGTCAAAAATATTTGGCTAAAATATTCATGTTTTCAGAACCTAAGTGTAGTTACAGAAAAATGTCCTAGAATTTTATCAGTTAGTTATTTTAGGTCTAACTGTTATTATCTAGAAGACAGTGGAAGGTGAAGAGCAGTAACTTTATATATCAAAGTTATTGGATGATAATTAGTAGAGTAATACCACAGACATTAATGCCATTGTAACCAAGTAACTTATGCTCGAAAACAAATTAAAATCCAGGGATCAAGGGGCAGAGCAATTGGACAGGGCATTTGACTTGCACACAGTTCCCTGAGTCCACCAGTAGTGATTCCTGAGTTTACAGCCCAGAATAACTGCCAGGAGTAGCGGGGGAAAAAAAAAATCACAAAATAAAGATAATAAATTGGAGATGTGGGAAAGAGTAAAACAAGGCATTAGAAATGAATGAACTTTGATCAAATAAGTTTTAAAGATGTTGTTTTAAAATGTGGAAAGAACAGTCAAGAGATTATCAGGTAGTGAGAGAAACAGGTGAACTTATCCAGTAAGGGTTGGAGTAGAGATTTCTGTCTAGATCACGTGATCTAAGGGCCAAGTGTCAACTGACTTTAGAGTGGATTGGCATATCATAGCCCCATATCTGACTCTTACCCTTTACACAGCTTTGCAGTACTGAAATCTTTGGAAGACTTTAAGAGACAGGCATTAAACACTCCTGCTTCAGGGGGAGATTGGATCACAGACCACAGATGCTGACAATTGATTTGGCCATTTCTTCTTTTTCTCTGATTATATCTACACATCTTGTCATGATTTCTAAACACCCATGCACCCTATAAAGATAAGCGTTCTGTGGCCTTCTCAGGGAGAGCAAAGAAAATATTACAGCAGCTTTTGGTGCAGAAAATCAATTTCATATGCATTATCCCTACCTAAATAAAACCTAGACTTTACTTTTTAAAATAAAGCAGGAGAAAAAAAAAAGAAATTTAAACCATCATTTCAAAGTAAGCTCTTTATTTTAAGCATGCAGAGACTAGGACCATGGAATGAAAGTTAATTCTAAATTTTGGAGCTATCTAATTATACAGAAAGATAGACACAAAGCAAGGGCTTTCTTAGTACATTTAGAAGCCAAATATATGTTTAATTTGGGGAGAAGAGGGCTGTTTCAATCCAAATAGTTCCACTTTAATTAAATTGGATAAAATGATTTCACATTTTCTTAGAGTATTTGTTAAATATTTCTTGACCTTTACAAAAAAAAAAAAAACTAAAGTATGTGTTTGGTCTAAGATTTTTCACAAGAAATACTGGAGAAATCAAACATTTTTTTCAAAGAAAAAAGATCAGTTAGGAAATTATGTGCCCCTAAAGTAGAGTATAATTCAAAACCACTGTTTAGGCAATGCAACACAGTTGCAGACCTAATAGTGTTTACATGATAAGGATATAGGGAGGTTTAACAAGATACTTATTCGGCCCACAGCGATACTCCACGGCTGTCAGTTAATATTGCTGGTGCTACTCAGAGTATACAACACTGCTGACTGCAATATTGCTCCTAGGAGAACCGGTTATTAACAATATACAAGTATTCAAAAGTACACACACCTAAGAGATAAAAGGTAATTGTCGGGTAGTTAATTCTGAAGCACAGAGTCACCGTGTTTCCTGCCTGGAGATGTGATTATGACCACAAAATTCTGGGGGAAATAATTGAATTGAAGAGGGCACTTCCAATCATAGGCAAGAACACAAGTCAACAGCTGACAGAGGAAAATAGTTCATGCAAACAGAAAAACGACTTACTTTGTGGGAACATAAAAGATAACAATATATGACTGAGAACAGGCAGGGGGCAAATGACTAATTCTTGGAAAGCTAATTTTGTTGGTGTTTTGATTCACATCTTTTCAAAGGACATCATCTCTACTCTACTTGTGGAATGCTCTATAGGATTTCAAAGTCATTACTGGATTCTTCTGGCTTCTCTTTGAGCAGCTACAAGTTTGATCATCTCTTTTGTTCTTCTGGAAAAGCTTTGGAGGATTTCCAACCTCAGGAGGTCTTTTTACAGCCAGTTTAGACATATCCTGTTGGAATCATACAGGGGTGTTTACTGATGATTATCTTCCCAGAGGGCTTCTCAGAATATCCACCGTTTGTCAGGAAAATACCGAACCATCACATATGCACAAAGCATCTCTTAACTCTCCAGGACGTCTGTGTCAGCCTCCCCCTTCAAAACAACAACAAGGACTTAAAAGAAGGATGAAACTTCTCTTTTTGCCTTGCAAAATTGCCTAGTAGGCTGAATTTCACTAATTCCCTATCCACAGGCAACCATATATAGCTACGTGTGTGTTTACCATTTTATAAATAAAATTAATATATACAATGGTTAGTCTGAGAAACTTATGCTGGAAGGTTTTTAGGTATATAGAATGTGTTTTAGAATAAATGGTAGCATTAGGTATGAACAAATTCATCTTCCCCTAAATTCAAGCATCAAAAATGAAGTCATTTTTGATAAATTTTCAATATTGTTGCTTTTGTATAGTTGCCTCAATGCCTATTAAATATATCTTCCATATGTTGCCAGAAAAGAATCAGCAGAAAAATTTCCAAGCATTTTAAGAAGCTTTTGATATGCCTCCCTTATATTTAATTAATATTAATTAATGATCAATGGCATTTTCTAGGACCCTCTTCTTAAGGTAGACAGGGATGGGAGACAAAAGGCAATGCTTTTTAGATTTCAGAGGTAAGAGTTAATAATTTAAGTATAAATTTTTGTTTTGCTTCAGTCAAGTTAGGTATAGTTAGTTTTATATATTTAATTTTACATAAAAGTAATGATTGTCAACATTTCAGTCACTGAACTGCCATCTTATTTGCTCAGTATGTCTATGAGTGGTCCCCGGGGCCACTGAGCATCTCTTAGGGTTTGGTAGGAAATAACTTTAAAAAAGTTCAGTCCTAGGAACTGAATTGTATAAAATTAAATTGTAAGAAATTAAAATAAAATAAAAAATAAAATCCTGTCATTTCATTGGGATGTCATTACACAACCTTAAACAGCCATTTCTTGATATTAAAGCCAAAAGTCCTAGGTTCCCATCAGTAAGTGGGGACAAGTTATAACTCAGAGTGTTAAGAAAAATACCTGGGGCCTGGGAGATAGCATGGAGGTAAGGCGTTTGCCTTTCATGCAAAAGGTCATAGGTTCGAATCCGGTGCCCCATATGGTTCCCCGTGCCTGCCAGGAGCAATTTCTGAGCATGGAGCCAGGAGTAACCCCTGGGCACTGCCAGGTGTGACCCAAAAACCACAAAAAAAAAGAAAAAAAAGAAAAATGCCTAACATGTAAGAGGTGCTAGATTTGATCCTTATCACTGATGCCCACTTTACCATCACCAATAGAAAATCTGGTAGTCCCTGAGCACATCATGGAGTGACCCTGGTCTCTGAAGACCACTAATTGAGCAACAACAACAAAAGGATGTGAGAACAAAGCCTACAATTGAAGGGGAAATAAGAGGAACTAGAAAGTGAAGAGGGCCCTGGTAATGTGACTGCTCTACTGTGATCAAAGGATTTCACTTGAAAGGCTTGTGATGAATAAGCAAAGAAAGTAATTTCTTGAGATGGTCTAATCCAGGTGAAGATGATATACATAGTCCTGAAATGGCAACATAAATCTAAAATATTACAAGACTTTAGTTGACAGAAGAGTAGCATGATTTAAGAGAATTCACTCTAGTTTGGAAATAAGTTCTATTATGTGTAAAATGCTATGAAATAGCTTCATAAGCTACAGGGAAATATTTCATGAAGAAAGATTCTATTGATATGGCAACATCATTGCTGTCTGACTTGAAGGAACTATCAGTCACCCAACCCTTGGCAACCACCAACCTCCTCAGCCCAGAACCATTAATATTAATACAAAGGAAGGCAGAATTGAACCTATATATTGTGGGTTTTGATCATTGTTGATAATTTAAGCAGAAAAGTACTTTTAAATTTAGATATGCACAAGTAATAAAGTAAGATATAGTATAAACATAGCTTTTATATAGACTAACCAAAAGAAAAATAAGATACTTGCTTTATTGTGCTACTTATTTATTGGGATGATTAGAAAGTGAATCAGCAATATCTAGGATTTATACATGTGTATACTTGTAGAACATCATTTAATCTAACCTTATAGTTGTGATCCTTGTTATGTAAGCTTAAATAGATATATAAATAAGTACTAAATTCTTGCTCAGCATGTTATATAGCTGCAATTTCTTTTAAATGAACTAGGGGCCCAGGAGATAGCATGAAGGTAAGACGTTTGCCTTTCATGCAAAAGGTCTTCAGTTCGAATCCCGGTGCCCCATATGGTCCCCTGTGCCTGCCAGGAGCAATTTCTGAGCATGGAGCCAGGAGTAACCCTTGAGCACTGCCAGGTGTGACCCAAAAACAAACAAAAAAAAAAATGAACTAATGGATAGTATAATGATATAATTTAGATGGTGAGTATATAGGTATTATTGTAAAATTCTCAAATCAGGCCTACTTCTGAAGTTCCTAGAAAATGCTAGGAGGAAGCAATTTTGAATTTTCTAAAATAAAAATGACAACAAACTAGATATTAATATATTAACTAAAAAGTTATACTAAAGTTCAATTGGGCTGATCAAGTATAAGAATTAGAAAAACAAAGACATTCTAGATTTTTTAATTATTATTATCAAGTTTTATTTCCCTAATATATAAAAATATGTATAAATCTTATTATCGTCAACTTGTATCAATACCATGATTCTGACCACTTTAAGAATACCATATTAATTTTTTGCTATAAACACATGTTCAAATAATGACACTTGACTATGAAAGCAAGCTGCATCATTTCTCAGTAAACAGAGTGAGGAAATAGTTAAAAGTAGAAGGAACTCAAGGTGAAATACAATGAAGATGACTTTTCAAACATATGATAGTTCTTTTTCCCCCAATGGTAAAATGATGACATCTCACATGAAAATCCATCCCAACTTATCTAAGCTCACCCAAATTGTTCACCTATAGAAATCACTATTTTCAATTGTTCCCTTACCAAAATTGCAAGGAGTTCTTTGAAACAAAACAAAACAAAAACTGCTTTCACTTCAATTTTCCCAGAAATTGTCAAGTTTTTATAGTTTTTATGCCAGAAATATTGAAACTGTCACTTTTTCCTAACATAAAGCAAGAATTTTTCACTTTATGATAATTTAAAAGCATATTTTACAGATCTATCTAACTGAAGCAAATTCCTTCTATATTTTTATAATTGTCAGAGTATATATATTTATATACTCCACAGCATTAAAATGTATGGTACATATTCTGCTGTATTTATATATAAATGATACATTAGTAAATATGACATATTTATAAAAGGGAATAAGCTTCCTTTAATTATAGTAAATGCAGAATAAAACAATTCTATGAAATGAATAAATGGAAAAAATCTATAAAATATTCAAAGACAAAGGTTAGATTGGTCTTCCTTGCAAATGTCATTTCAAGACATGTGTTATAAATACACCTAGAGCTAACAGCAATGAATTAGCTTAATTAGACAAAGGAATTTAATTACGTGGAAGGAAAGGAAGCAGAGGAAAGAAAAAGGTGTCTAAAAATCATGTGGTACAAACCTCATCTATTCTTTGTCAAGAGACAAATTCAGCATGCTTTGTCTACAATAATCATCCATTCTGGTAGAGGTGAGTTCTACTAGATAAGAACATTCTTCTTGCTGATTTGATTTGCTATAGAATTGTAAACTATATATAGACTTGCTACAGACTTGCCCTTGTTGGTTTAGTTTCTCTACTGAGGACTACTGCCACAGTGGATGTCACTCTTTCCTTTGGCACTCCTGTCCATGAATTTCTGATAGTACAGGGCATGTAGATTCAGCATCATTCATCATCTCTTTTGAATGTGCAGCTATATACTAGCAACTAGAGTTGTCTTGATTTTAGAGTAAACAAATGTTAATGCCAAAGAACAAGTTGCAATTTAGGAGAAAATACTTACAAATTCAAAATAAAGGACTCATATCTCAAATATCTGAAAGACTTTTCAAAATTCAACAGTAGAAAACAACAACAACAACACAGCTCATTAGATAATGGGTGAAAGATAATGAAAGACATTTTACTAAAGGCAAATAAGTTCCCACAAATATCCAAATGTCCAAATGTCTATTTAAATGTCTATTTAAATGAATTGTTCAAATGTCCCAGTCACTAGGAAATTGCAAATTAAGGTTACAATGTGATAACACCACAATGTTATTGAAATTGTTAAACAACAGAATAGCAGTAACATTCAATGCTGATAAAGATGTAGAAAAACTAAATATCTTATACATTTCTAATAGTAGAATAAAATTGTACAGCTCATCTAGAAAGTTTGACAGCTTAATAACATATGATTTTTAAAGTGTACTGATAGATGACAGTTCTTTATCTAGTCTCACAATACCGGCATACAATTGCTGAAAAAAGTTTTCCTAATTCCTAATATCTAACAAAAATTGGGCAGGACGTATAGAACGAATGTTAAAGAACATCCTTAGCATGTAGACAGTCTTATTTTAATACTCATCACTATGTTATTTCTCCCAAGCATCATGAGGTATAACCCTGGAGAACCCAGTAGCCATTTGATGGGGTGATCCAGGTGATCAACACAGGTATTACATGGCCTAAGCAACACCACATGCTTGAGCCCTAGCACTGAACTGGTGCATAGTTGGCTTCAAGTCACCAGAAGGACCCTCCAAATCCACTAATATTTCTCTCCTCTACCCTCCTACCCTCACCTCTCCCTTCCCCCCTTTCCAAAAATACTAAAAAGGAAAAAAGAACATTCTTTAAAACAACAACATAACAACAAAAAACCAACAACTAGAAATTGAGTTTCTGTATGACCCGGCATTTCCACTACTGGAAATACTCAGCCTTTAAAGAAGATAAATTCATGAAATATGCTGATATGTGAATAAATCTGGAGAACATCGTGCTGAGTGAAGAAAGAAGGGTGGACACAGAATGTGCTCACTCATATGCAGAGTATAAAAAAACATTCAAGGGGCCCAGGAGATAGCATGGAGGTAAGGCGTTTGCCTTTCATGCAAAAGGTCATCGGTTCGAATCCCGGTGCCCCATATGGTCCCCCGTGCCTGCCAGGAGCAATTTCTGAGCATGGAGCCAGGAGTAACCCCTGAGCACTGCTGGGTGTGACCCAAAAAAAACAAAACAAAAAACAAAAAACAAAAAACAAAAAAACATTCAATGTGAATAACTACCCAAAGGCAACAGAGCAGGAAAATGCCTAAAAGGAAAAATAAGAGAAAATGTGCCAACCATAGGGTCACTGAGATGTTGGAGAGAAATTGGTGGATGAAAGTGGACAGTAAAGGGATTGAGGATGGAACATTCTGCATATAAAATCCAATCATGAATAACTGTTGAACTTTAGTCATTCAAAATGATTCAATTAAAATACATAATAAGAAGAATTTCAAGAAATGAAACAAAAGTAGCCCAGAGATAGTACAGTAGGGAAGTGTATCCAACTAGGTTTGATAATGGTACTAAACCTGTACCCCTAAATATTGCCAGGAGCTACTCTTAAACAAAGAGTCAGGTGTAAGCCCTGGGTGCCAACATGTGTGGATCTAAACCTAAATAAATAATAAACAAATAAATAAATAAAATTCAGTCTCCAAAGGTTATGTATAAATTCATTTGTACTACACTTTTGAAATTCTGAATACATGTGAAAAAAGTAACATAGAATTACAGACATCCTTTTTATCAATGCTAATTCCTTGTTTGATATTGTACCATCTATAGTTGTTTAAGATCCACCTAGTGGGGAAAACAAGGTAAATAGTAAATAGAATACCCCATTCTTTTTTCTGAAAATTCATATCAACCCCCATTAATTCTGAAATAAAAGGCATTTCTTTTTAAAGTTTTTTTTATATTACATACTACTGCTATCAAAAAACAACATAAACTATCAGTCGACATTGAAATGTAATGTGAATAGTGACATTTTAAAATTCAAAATGGGATATATTGTTTAACATCTTTGAGAAAGGATTGCCAAAGCAAGCAAAAGAGGCACCTGGCATCATGGGAAATATCAGCGCTATCTCTATTTGCTTACTTTTACAGACCTTGCATTTCAATCTTAAGTTGAACCCTTTCTATACACTAGCTCATTATATATTAAAGAACTTTTTAGCATGACTTCTAACATTCACTGATCATTTACCCTGTGCAAATACTCTGTGAACCTAAAAGACTATGATCCAAACTTATAACTGAATGTTGGTTTGATCCAAATTCTAGCAACAATGAAATGTTTGTGAATGGCAGTGAAGATAACTGAATTCAAAATCATCAGAAGAGGAAAGAACAAAGTTAAAGCAGTGACTTTGTATGTGGTAAACTCTGGTTTGATTTTCAAAGTAAAACCCACCATCACACACACACACACACACATCACATATATATATGAGACAGACATGCATATATATACACACACATCTGATCCTCTGAGTACCATAAGGAACAAACACTGAGCACAAAGTCAGAAATAATACCCAAGTATCATCAGATAAAGAAAGAATAGTTGCATTCTAAAATCCAAGATTTTCTGGAAGTATTTTCCTAATTATATTTTCAGGTGAAAATGAGTTCATATAAAAAAATCTTTCTGATGTGCTATCCTAATGTTTAAAGCTAAAAACATAGATGGCTGGAGAGCCAGAGGAGTCCTGTAAATATAAAATAGTGAGCATCATCCTAGACTGTTCATATGTGCCCAGGATATCCTGACTGTTCCATATTCTGGGGTCCCAGTAAGTACAGGTGGGGTTGAAGGAGATCTAGACATTTCTGAATTCAGAAAGGGACCTGGCTCCTAATACTGGTTACTTAACCACTTTTAATGTTTTGACATCAATAGCATGGTAACTGTAATGTAGCAAAAAGTATTACATAATATATATAGAATATAATTATATGACATTGTATAAAGTAAACAATATATATATATTTTAATACTAAAAGGTTATATGAGGTAGTACATGTGACATATTTAACCTACTATACAAAATCTAAAAAATTTGTCAATTAAGGAAATGAGTTACATGTTCCTGATTGGGCGTTGATAGGCTGTGTAAGCTTAGCAGAGTATCCTAGAGGAATAAGACAATGGGACTGGAGGAAGCAGAAATAATTCAGTGACCAGAAAGCGAGTACAGGGATTAAGGCACTTACTTCACTTGCTTTCTATAAGGCACAAGACAACCATGTGAGCAACACTGAAATCAGGACATCTAGCTATAATAATGAAACTTAAAAAGGTGCCTATTCTGATGGCATATTGAGGCTAGGGGTAAGGGTGGAAATTCTGGGCATATCAGTGGAGGGAAGTTGACATTGGTGGTGGGGTCACTATAGTCTAAAACTTAACTTATGAATAATTCTGTAAATCATGTGGCTTTAATTCATATTTTTTAAAGAAACAAAGATTTCTAGCAATGTTTACGCAATTTTAGATTACAAATTTTAGATTTAAATTACAAATATTTAGTTTTGCTTACTAGGAATTTCAGAAAGGGTTATAATATAGATCAAAAGTAGAGAAAAGTCAGGATGATAATTTAGAGACGATATTTCATTCTACTGTACTATTTCCAAGCTATATTGAACACAATCAAAACTAGCTGAGGGAAATGATTATATTTTTGGAACCAGCTTGCATTATTTTCTAGAAATATCCTTATGCAAGAATTCAATTTATTAAAGTTCAGAGGTTTATAAAGGCAGAAAGGAACATTTCTATATAAATTTAGTGACTCAGTGAAGCCTAGAATCATTTAAAAAATAATCAAGATAAATTTAAAATATATGTAAACCATATCATTACACATTAACATGTACAATCATGTGTATAAATGCATGTGTTTTCTTCATTTTTTTCTGTAAGTTTGTTTTCATTTTCTTGTTTTCATTTCCTTGCCTTCGATATATTTAATAAATTGTGATTTTATAAACATATCAAAAAGTTAGAACCAGTGTGTTGATAGGGAATTATTCTTGCTTCTGACCACTGCTATTCAGAGTTAAGTTTTAGTACTTTTTGAGTTTGGTTGTTGTTGTGGTTTGGATCTCTGCCTTTCAGTGTCATCCACTGCTATCATCCTCAACACCACCCATGTGTCTAAGGTCTTTCATTGATTCCTACCTCCTGTTCCTACCTGTCTGTTTCTTATTGCTAACTCCTTGATTTCTTTCACTTTACATTGTCTCCTTTCTCCATCCTTGGTTTGAATGTAATCAAGTAATCACCCCTCACATTTCATCCATTGAGCTCTCTTCCCAGTTGTTCTATTCCATAGATATGTGCACGCCAAATGCTTTCATAGCTAACACTCTCCTATATCTACATCTGATCACTGTTTAAATGATTCATGATGTCCCCTTTTACGTGAAGACATTCAATAAGTGATTATAATCTATTCACTATATAATAGATTATTTGTGGTATTTAGGTTAAAATTAATTTTTTTTCAAAAAAGGGAGGTATGGAAGGTTGACATTCCTATATATATTTGAGGTTCACGGTTATGTATTATAGCATGAAAGCCTAGAGTAATATTTACATGAAACATTTAAGTGAAACTTAAAGAGTTAGTTGGTTGAGTCTTTATCTCCTGATTGGTTAACAGTCATGGAAAATCCTGTTACATATCAGAAGATAAGACCTAGGATCAGCACTAAAGCTAAGTACCATCTGATTCCCTTTTTCTACCTTCTCTTTAGCATGACTAAAGGTGGAAGGCAGGTTTGTTTCAGGTGAGTTGGTAGGAGGTGGATGAAAGAAAACTAATCTGAGTAGAGAGAGAGATTAATGTGGAAGGAGCTACATTCACCATCAATGTAAAAAAATTGGCATTTTATTGATATTAAATCTCAAAGGTAACATTTCCTACTCCAAATAAATCCTCTATGTGTTTATAGTCTGATAGGGGGAAAATACCATGTACTAAATGCTAACCAGGTAACACTAGCACGATACAATCGATATGAAAGGAAATTAGGGTCTACTGAGAATTTACAGTAAATCCCAGGTGCTCCCATTTGTAAATAACTAAAACTTTGCTATGATTGTATTTGATAGAGGTATAAAGTTTAGTATCCAAAAGGAGCAATCAGAATTGTGTAAAACTCTTTTCTAATTTCTCTGTTCCTTATCCTACTCCCCAAGCACATATTCATCAGGTGCAGCACAATGGAGAATACTTTCTACAGCAGGCCAAGTCACTGCAGGAAGCTGGCACTTGATTATGATCCTATTGAAAAAATACACAACATGGGTCTAAGCACAGATTAGTGGGCGTCCCAAGAGCATTTATCTGGCTGCAACACCTTCTCCTGCTGACCTCATCTGCACCACTTGAACATCTTGACCATGCCAGATATCTGCACAGTTGATGAATGACCCCAATCATTTCCTTCCATCACATGAGAGTGTCATACTGCCCCAGCTCCTCTGAAACTGCCATGCAACTGTGAATTGCCTTGGCCAATGAATCACAAACTACAAGTGTGTCCTTTCTGGACCATGGCATTTAAGAGTTAATGAGTTGATGCTCTGTTTTCCCTGTCCCACTGTTGGAAAGGCTTTGTTGAGTTAGAGAACTATTAACCTGAGTCCCTCAAGGGGCCACCATCATTACGGCCATTTCCCCAACACACTGAATACAAGAGTGAGCAAGCAACAAAATGCAAAATGTGATTATGCTACATGATGGAAGAGAAAATATCCAAACATAACCAGACTATCCTAACGCAACATTTTTCTGTTTTCTCTAAATCATTACTTACATGGTTGAGATATATTTTTCTCCTGCCATTCTCAGTTTTTGTATGAAACTTGGCTCTTTATCAGAATTACTAACCAATTGGAGGATTCTTTATTTTCCTTCAATTACTTGTTGATGGATAAAAACCTCATCTTATGACTTCAAGCCAGAATGTTAGAGCTGGCAGATTTTGAAGCTCCTTCTTCAGAGAAGAAGACAAAGGAAAACAAGAAAGAATGGCTGGGCTGTAATAAGGGTGGGCAGACAGGAGGGATTGAGACAAGAAATACACCTGCTTACTGGTTCAAAGAGATTAGCAAAGCTTAAAGGGTTCTTTCCAGAAGGCTTCTGCGTGATAGTAAGCATTCTTCCACAGTGAAGTAAGAATACTGGAGGCCTTGAAAAGAGAAAAAGGAAATTCAATAACCATGCAAAGAGACTTGCAGGTATGCCCAGGGGCTTAAAGCAAATCTGGCAATGGACTTCAACTGAAATGAGAGCTTTCTGCTTCATTCTAGTATTCTCTGTTCACTCAAAGGAACCTATTTGTAAGTCATCAACTGGATCTATTTTCAGAAATGCTTCCAGTTTAAAGAAAAAAATGAGAATAAAATTGAAACAAGCATAAAAAGGTCGATATAATACTAGAGAGTAAGGGCTGAGCATATCAAATATTCATGGGTCACACAGAAGTATTAAACATATAAAAATGTCACTTAGATGTTAAAAAGATAAAATCTTTTAAAATTCTCTTTAATTTCCAAGAGAAGAAATGATGACTACAGCATGATAGGACACTTTTTTGTTGCAGTTTAAATAAGGGTAAGTGGAGATGAATTTAGTAAATCTAACTTTTCCCACCAACAAAGCACCAAAATTTTTTCTATAATAAAATCAAAAGAGCACCTGAAATATGAAAGAACACTAAAGTCCTAATGTATAGTAAAAACAATGATCAATTTACAATTATAGAAAACACTCAAACAATCCTCCCCACCAATCCCTGCTTATTTTAATATAATGAAAAAATGAACACACATTATCTCTGCACATTTATTTTAGAAGTATACCTAATTGATCTTCCTCAGTTCCACCTGCAAGGTGGGAACGTTTAAACCATATCACTAATTCCAGCATTTTGAGATATTTGGTCACAGCATGCAAACCACACATGGAGATTTTTGAGAGATTTTTAAACTCAGAACTAATCAGGAAGACGCTTGTAAAGCTAAAAAGAGTAGGTCGTGGGCCCAAGCTGTAAGGGCATGTTTTTCATGTTCCAGGCTCTGAATTAGAGTGCTAGTACTCCATCCCTGCTCAACAAAACCTGCTAAGCATGAGAGTGCTCACCCCTCATTGCTTGGGCCCAGGTTTTATTGTTTTTAGGAACCTCAGAAGAATACAATTTTTTGGATAAATTGTTTCTTCTTTTGTATTATCAGCTTTATGTGTTAATAACATTGTTGACCTGGCACCAATCACATCTGATGGTTGTTTTTTTACACTCGATGTAGGAAAAAAGCAATATGGAAACCGGCAAGAATTTGGGTTTGCTTACTAATGAGCAAACATAAAAGAAATCTGGCAATGATATTCAGTGAACTGGGGTTCTGTTTTGTCATGTGACTCAGCCCGGGTTGTGAAGGGCACTTTCAACCTAACTCTGATACTAAAGCCAATCACCACACTTGACATATGCTCAAGGCACTTTGTAAATTTCTTGTTTCAAAGACAGAAATGATGAGCCCTAAAAGGAGAATTCTATATGCAGACACCATCAGCTGATGATGAAATAGCTGCCGATGAATTCTCCTGTGACCATTCCTCAGCTAACACGGAGAACTTTTAAGACATGAGCTCAGCATCAGTCATGCAGTGAGGCCACCAAGCACACATTTAGAATACAAAGTCATTTTCTGATACTGACCTTCTCCTACCTTAGCATTGCCACCAAAGTGGAAAAATCACCAAATGAGCTCTCTGGTCAAAGGGAGAAGAAATTTCTCTATAATCATTAAGGGCAGATCTAGTTATTAAATGTTGATCATTAGCAACGTGACCCTTCTTAGTAAGAAAGTCCTGAGCTGCTAGTGAAACCTAGGGATCCAAAAGCGAGGATCTGGTGAGACACAGAACTGGAAGCAAACCAGTTGCATGGAGAAGCATTTCAAAGACAAAACAAAGAAATGTTTCTTCAGGAAAGGACACAAAACACAAAACAGATAATTCCTCAAAGAAGATATAAAATGGCCAAAAGACACATGACAAAAAGCTCCACATCACTAATCATCAGGGAGATGCAAATTAAAACAATGATGAGGTACCATTTCACACCACAGAGACTGGCACACATCACAAAGAACAAAAGACAATCAGTGCTGGGGAATGGGAAGAGGAAGGAACTCTTATTCACTGCTGGTGGGAATGCCATCTAGTCCAGCCTTTATGGAAAACAATAAAATTCCTCAACAAAACTAGAAATTGAGCTCCCATATGATCCAGCTATATCACTCCTAGGAATATACCCTAGGAACACAAAAATACAATTCAAAAATTCCTTCCTCACACCCATATTCATTGCAGCACTATTTACAATAGCCAGACTCTGGAAGCAACCAAGATGCCCATTAACAGATGAATGGCTAAAGAAACTGTGATACATATACACAATGAAATATTATGCAGCCATCAGGAGTGATTAAGTCATGAAATTTTCCTATACATGGATGTACATGGAATCTATTATGTTAAGTGAAATAAGTCAGAAAGAGAGATAGACACAGAATAGTCTCCCTCATCTATTGGTTTTAAGAAAAATTTAAGACGTTGTAATCAGGCCGAGAGACAATAGACTTATGGGCTGGAAGAGCCAGAAGGACTGGCTCACAATCAGAAGCTCACCACAAAAGGTGCTGTATACTGCAAAGGAAATAACTACACTAACAACTAGCATGATGATATTAAAGAATGAGAGAAGTAGAATGCCTGTTACAAATACAGGCAGGAGTGGGGGATGAGGGGGGTATTGGTGGTTGGAATGTTACAGTAGTGAAGGGAGGTATTCTGTTTATGACTTAAACCCAACTACAAACATGCTTGTAATCATGGTGCTTAAATAAAGATTTAAATTAAAAATTAAAAAATAAAATAAATCATGAAAAATAAAATAATTTTATATCATATTTAAAAACTTTGCCAGATGCATCTATTGTTAAAGCCAGAAAAATAATATTTGCATATCAAGGGATGTCCAAGCAGTAATATAAAAAAGAAAAATAGTTATTTGTAATATGTGGTTCAATATTTCATAGTCACCCTAATGTAAAGGTTAAAGAGCGATCTCACCAGAATGTGTCACAATAATTGCAAGGAGAAAAGGAAGCAATAGCAGAGGATATGAAATAGATGAAAAGGTACTAAATCAATTGAGATCAACTGAAAACATCTTACATTTCTGAAAAAAAAAATTATGTGTTTTTTTGTTTAATACTAAAAAGGGAGTCAGAGTTATAGTACAGAAGGTAGGGGTTTTTTTTCTTGCATATGACCAATCCAGGATCATTCTCCAGCACCCCATATGATCTTCATAGCCCACCAAGAACTATCTCTGAGAACAGAGACAGGAACAAGCACAAAGTGTGGCCAGAAAACAAGCAAATAAATAAAATAGCATTGGTTAAAAAGACTTCCTACTTCACACCTCTGCAAAATACATTCTGCACAATGTATCTGCCACCAAAATCCATTAGATCTCCTTTAACATCCTTCCATAGTATCCTTCCAGCAAGCTTAAGGTATAAAATCAAAAGTCAAGAATTTATTCTTACTTAAGTATTGTGTTGTATAATTAAGCAAATTTTGTGGATATATCATTAAAATCCATCTTATATATATTTACATATATAATATTAAGTTCACCCCTTAATGTCCAACTCTATACTTCACCATACAATTGCATCCTTCTTTCAATTTACTTTACATTTTAAGATCAAAAAAGTCACTTAAGCATACTGTTTTATAATAAAACACATAAAAATTATAGAGTAGTTGAAAGATAAAAATGATAAAAGTGGTGAGAGATAAAGCTTGCACTCAAAAAATTTTGTGTTCACAGTTTTAAATGCCTTACCTCAATTTCAAACTTAAAATAATGTTGAAAAGAACATATGTTTTTACTGTATTAATACATTAGCCAAAAAATAATATCAATTTTTTTCGAATATAACTGGAGTTCCCTCTCCGCCCCCTTTTAGTTAAAATAGCAAACGAATCTATAAAAATCTAAGAATAAATACATGTCTCTTAAAACTGTATTGGTGGCTTTTCTGTTAACTTTCTGGGCTATATGAGGGAGAAGTCACAAGTCTAATGATTTATTTAGAGATCATTAGTAAAGGACCCCCAGGAGAGGCTAACTAGTAAACCTATGTGACATGAGCTCTGCATGTTCGATGTCCTTATTTAAAACCCAGAGGTAGTGGGGCCAAAGTAACAGCACAGTGGTAGGGTGTTCGCCTTGTGCATGGCTGCCCAGGACAGACCTTGGCTAAAACCCTGGTGACCCATATGGTTCTCCAAGCCAGGAGTGATTTCTGAGTGAACAGCCAAGAGTAATCCCTGAGTGTCACTGGGTGTGGCCCAAAAACAAACAAGCAAACAAAATAAAAACAAAACAAAACAGAAAAGAAAAAACAGAGATACTGTGAAAAAATAAACTGTCACCTTTTCTTTTCTTTTTTGTTTTTGTTTGGTTGTTTTGTTTTGTTTTTGGAACACACCCAGCCACGCTCAGGGGTTACTCCTAGCTCTGTGCTCAGAAATCGCTCCTGGCAGGCTCGGGGACCACATGGGATGCCAGGATTTGAACCACCATCCATCCTGGATCAGCTGTTTTCCAGGCATTCGTCCTACAGCTGTGCTATCTCTCTAGTCCAACCTGTCACCTTTACTTGACAGAGCTAAAATTATGCCTCAGACAGAGCTACCCATCGGTGTAGAAAATCACAAAGCAAAGTGGATCAAGAACAGCCCATTTTTTTCCTGCAGGTAGCATCACCCGTATCACTTCCAAATGTCTATTTCTCATGCACCTCCATAAATAAAAACAATTGAAGACAGAACATGAGAGCCAATCTCTCAACTATTTCTTCCTACAGTTATATAAAATGAAAAAAAAAAAAAAAAAAGAGATAAATTTCTGTCCAAAATACACCAATAGGTGTTTGAGGCTCTGGTTACCTCTTCAGCTCCCTCTAGTTGAGTATATGTTATTACTCGTTTTGAAGTTGATAGACTTGAAAGAAATAAGATTCTTTTTTTTTTTTTTTGGCAGCTTGACCTTGATATATATGTCTTTCTGCCTATGAACTACCAAAGTCTGCTACTGTGAGATACATGTAGAGACATTAAAATAAGCTGGCTCAGCCTATTTTAAAAGCAGATCTTTAGCCGTTTAACCTATAACACTGTATGAAGATTAAAAGTAAGACTGCTTCAATGTTTTCTTCATTGTTGTTTTACCTTGGATTTATGACACACATTATAGTCCTATTTATAGGAGAAAAATAAAAATTCGCAAGGTCCTAACCCTGGAATGAAGTGAGGACAAAGGGAATGCAACTTTAAAACACAGACTTTATATTTGTTCTATATATGTGCCCCCAAACCAATCTACACATGACCTCTGCTTCCCCAGTAACATTCTAACTAAAATGACAGGGAATGAAATGCCACATAAGACTGAAAGCAAGATAATCCTCTACTCTCCAGAGCATTATTCATGACTGGGTTTCCCAAGCTTTCACAGACAAGTTAGAAATGTCAGTTTTTAACTATGGAAGCAAATTTTAATCCAGAATTCCTGAATGTGTACCCTAAAAGGCTTTTCCTGTAGCAATTTTAGAGTGACATTAGGTACTTATCACCTGGCAATGTGTGAAAGGAAAGTTTCCCTCAGCACCCAGTACCTTTCATCTCTGATGATGCATTTGGTTTCTGGTAGGGGGGAGGGAGGGAGAGAGGGAGAGAGAGAGAGAGAGAGAGAGAGAGAGAGAGAGAGAGAGAGAGAGAGAGAGAGAGAGAGAGAGAGAGAATACACAAGTATAAGGCTAAAAGGCTCTCTCTGGAAGCTTCTTCTCTGCTTCCAAAATGACTCTGTAGCCAGCAACTGCTCTACTCTCTGAGGAGGGGGGCTGAGAAAAAGCAGAAAATACAAAGCTAATAAATAATATTTTCCAGGTAAATTATTATCATTGAGGTCTTCAAAGATATAACACCATTTTTTCAACCATGTGAATTGAATTTATTAGATAAAAATGATTATGCAAAATAACACTTAAAATTGTTTGATAGCAAAGCACACATTGGACCAACTTATCATCACTTTTTCTTATAATTTGGATTGTGAGTGGAGTCTCCTATCAAGACTGAAAATAACTTCTTGGAAGTAAAAGAGATTCTGTTAGGGACAAGTTAGAACACACTGATAAAGAACTTAAATGACTTCATATTTGTCACAATAAATTTAGATTTGATCATCTCTTAATACAAGTAACTTTAATCCATCCTAGATATCATTTCTCAGTCACAGATAATTGAGCAAAATTCTTGTAGTATCTTTAAAATAGTTGATTTATTCAATAACTCATCCTTGAGCTTTATACTCTCAGAGACTTGATTATAAAAGTCAAAATCTTCGAAGAAATGAATAAGCATAGTAGGGAAAAATTCCTGACATGATCATTCAAATTTAATTTTATAAATAAAAACATAAACTAGAAATTTACTCTACCCTGGTATCTTAAAAAATCATAACTGTAGAGCAATATAACAGGATATTACTTGAAGAACCAAACTGTTATCATAATTAGAATTATTTATGATACAAAATAAGTTCAGATTAAAGTACAACTTTTCATATCTTTATTTTAAATCTGTTTCACTTACTCACACATACATATATATCACCTACATTATGATTCACTTAACCATTCTTCTCTTAACCTGAAAAGGGTTGAAATCTGTTATACTTCCCAAATCACCACAATCAAACACACTATTATTGTTTATGAATTTGGTGTGTGGGAAACAGACTCATGGTGAGTACTTAAAAAATGATATCAAGCACCCAGGTGAGGCAGGAGGGCATGCAATCAAAGTGAGTCTCAGCTCCACCAACTAAACAGATTCCTTCCCTACAGCAAAAGACCCACCCCTTAAGTACCACCAAGTCACCTTTAGCAGATGACATAAAACTACATCTGGAAAACCCTAAAGACTATTAAATAAAAGAGCTCCTAGAAGCAATATATGTGTATGATAAAGTGGCAGGATACAAAACTAATACTCAAAACATGTTCATGAAGAGTCCATGGTTTTTCATATTCAAATAATGAAATAGAAGAGATTTTTAAAAGATGATTCCAATCACAGTTATACCTCAGAAAATCAAGGAATTGTCTTAACTAAAGAGGTGAAATGTCTCTACAAAGAAAATTATAAAACTACTTAAAAAAATAATAGACAATCTGGGTAGGAGAAACAGATTCCCACTCATGATTTGGGAGGATTAATACTGTCAAAATGGCAATACCCCCCCCAAGCATTATAAAGTAATAAACCTGACTCACCCTGGAATAGCCAAAGCAATAATCTAAATATAAGATGAGAGGCTTTCTTTCTCCTGATTTCAAACTGTACTACAAAGTGGCGGTAATTAAAACAGCATGGTATTGGAATCATCAGATAAATGGAGCAAAACTCAAAATCCAGAGACAGACCCTCTGGGTACATGGTTAGTGAATCTTTGGTAAAAAAAAAAAAAAAAAAAAAAAAAAAAAAAAAAAAAAAAAAAAGAAAAGAAAAGAAAAGAAAAAAGAATAGGAAATGGAGCAAGTAAAAAGAAAATGTTGTTGTGAAATAAAATTGTTGCAGTTTACTACATGCGTAAAAAGAGAAATGAACTTAGACCTTTTTCTAACACCAGGAACAAAATGGATTAAAGATACCAATAAAGAACTAGAATCCAGAGGTATGTAAAGAAAAACATGGACAAAACTCTCCATGATATTGAAGCTAAAGGCACATTTAAAAATAAAATACCTTGACTAAGCAAGTAGAAACATTAAAAAATTGAACTAAATACAAAATCAGGCCACAGACTAGAAAAAATTATTTGCTCATCATTCATCTGATGGAAATCAACGCATAACAGATAATGAATTGTACAATGGAAAAAATCCAACCCACCAAAAAATAAGGAGAAGAGATGAACAGAAAGTTTCTAAAATAGGAAATATAAATGACCAAATAGTATAAGAAAAAAAAATACAACAATGTGATATCACTTCACATAAGAGAGATTGGCACTCATTTAAAAAAGAAAATAAAGTGTTGCCCATAATGTGGAGGAAAAAGACCTAAATTCCTAATTTACTGTTAGTAGGAAAGTCAACTGGTCCATCCTTTTTAAAAGAAAATATGGTCATTCCTCAAAAACTAGGAATTAAGCTTTTATAAGATCCAACCATTTCACTCCTTACAATATATATCCTTACAATACAAAAACACAAGGCAAAAAAGATGTCAACATCCCTATGTTCATAGCATCACTATTTACAATAGTCCAAATCTAAAATAAACCAAGTTCCCAAGATACAAAACTGGATTTAAAAAGCAGTGATACCTATATACAATGGAATATAATTCAGCCTTAATAAAAGAAAATCATAAAATTCTCTCCTACATGAATAGATCTATCAGGTATTATGTTGAGTGAAGTTAAAGGAAGAAGGACATACAGAAAATAATCTCTCATTTGTGGGATATGAAGAACCTTTGTAGGGAATAACAAATGCCGAAAGGCAACAGAAACAAAGACAAAAAGAACTGGTCTTTTCTTAGGGGTTGGTGCTCTGAGGGGATCAGCTAGAGAAGGAAACATCAGGACAATTATGGAGGCTAAGGAAACTGGGGGAGTCAATGAAGAGTGTAGAATGGTAAAGAAATAAATGTTGGGACTTGAATATCTGAAACTAAATAATGAATAACTGTCTGTAATTCACAAACATTGATTTAAAAATATCAATGGGACATTGTAATCTACTATCTGAGGTAATTAAAGTTCCTATGCAGTGGCCTCGGACTGTTACTAGCATTCCCCAGATTTACAGAACCAACCATGACTGATTTATACTAATAAAATGCTTATGCCTTTGATACACATTCAACCCACTCCTAGATCTTTCCAATATAAACCCTGATAAAATAAGACCCGTCCAACTGAGAACAATTCCATTTGGCTTGTGATTCTGGGATCAGAGGAGCCTGTTGCGCAGTTCTACTCTCAGTGCATCCCCAAGGAGATGCACAGCCACCAAATGCACCAAGGGTAAAAGAATTGGAAAGGACAGATATTTCTTTCCTGGGATAAAAGCCAGAGTGAAAGTTTTGCAGGATATAAACATCTAACAGCTAGTAGATAGCCATGGAAACCTTCTCCCCAAGCAAATGTGCTTCGCTGTAAACTCTCTTTGCCCCTTACAATATTTAGTGTTATGTTCAAGCAAATATTTTTAAAATCTACAGGCATGTGCTATTTTAAATGCCTAAGATTAAAAACAAACAGCCCCCCCCTCAACTGTCTGTCTAAAACTACAAACAGATCCATTCGCTATCTCCACAGATATTTATGAAGTAGCTGCTGCTGGGATCAAAAATATTATTGCAAACTTCCCCTTGTCTCTTCTGCAAAGATAATCAACCGAGGGTCTCATTAAGTCGTGAAATTCAATAATGCAATATGATAAGCACAAATGCATCTTTCTGGACCAAGAGCTATTAAAATGTTCCAATTGGAAAAGATGCTCATATCTTTTCATACAACATATCTTTCAGAGTCACAATTTATGTTTAAAACCCAGGATTTATAGTAATGGATTTTTCCAGGCAACAGTTGAGGCCCACCCCCAAATTTATAATGGACAGAATTTTATCCAAGTTATTCTGAGATAATCCCACTAGAGGGAATCTCTTCAACAATGCCAGAAGGGCTAGATGGAAGGAAACACACCCTTAACTCAGTTCTCTGGGAACTGAGAAGAGCTCTGCTTCTCCAGGCAATGACTTGCACATTCCTCATTCTTTCATTTTTGAATACTGTGTATCTTTGAAAATAATAATAATAATATTCTTCTGCCCCTTCTTAAACTCTCCATAGTTTACTATTTACAAGTTACTGACAAATAAATGCATAAGCACTGAAATATAGTGCTTTACAAGACCCATTTAAACTTTGAATGTTGCTTATTTTATAGATTTAGCAAAAGATCTTCTATACTTATTGAGTAATTATGACCTAAGGCCCTTTTTTGAATATTCTTATCTCAATAAGTGATTCTCCAAAGTTCCTGTTGAAAACTTTCCTAGAAGCTATTTATCACAGAACACCTTAAAATAGATGGCAAGCCTTCATAAAGAGGACGAATCAAGAAACATGCTCAATTCTTGTATTTGATACATTTAGTCTTTCATATCTTATAACTGCTCCTACTATTTTGTTTCAGTCTTAAACTTTTATGCATTGAACATTGCCATGTGTATGGGGCATCTTTCCAATTTGCTAAGATCATTACCAACTTAAATTATTAAATAGTGCCAATTTAGTAAACCCCAGAAACTTAGTGATTATGGCCTGAATTCTATTTTGCAGTCATAGTTTAGTATATTAGAATATTAAATCTCATGTCTTGCTAGACGTATTTATTACTTTAGAGCAAGAATAGAGGTGTTATAAAAACAGGGGGAAGAACTACCTTTCTTTGCAGGAAAATGTAAGAAATGTTGACTGTATTTGAGACTTTCAGATTTTTAAGGCTTTAAGATTTTACATACTACATAACTGCTATTCCAGGATCTTTTGTTTCCCTTAGGTAGAAACGTAGGCTCACCTGAATGGCAAGTAATCAACATGAAGTTCATAAAGGTGAAACCTTTACAGAAGCAATTTATGAAAATAAGCAATGAGATCAATATTTCACTGGTGGTGGCCACTGATATTTGCTTGCTAATAAACTGTTAATTCTCTCGTTCCAAGTGTCTTACCCTCTTGAATTAAAGTTTTGAGCTAGCCCCTATAACATAACATGTGCAGAAGTTTCAGACCTGATGAATGGATTTTTTCTTTAACCTGATTTTCTGAAATCATGAAAATAACTGTTAAGATAGAGTCATAATTGAGTCTCCTCACCCCCAATGATACAATTAGATCTCTTTATGGCCAATCAGGAATTCATAGTGTGGCTAAGATAGAGGCAACCATGAAAATAACCATTATTTCAAGTTAGTGAGGTTTTCATATTGTTATTGTATCGCAATCTAATTTTTCCTAATAGAAAAGTTGATTTATTTTTTTCCTTCTTGTTGTTTTGGACCACAGCCAGTCTTGCTCAGGGCTCACTCCTGGTAGGGCTCAGGAAACTGTCTAAGGATTGAATCTGACTAAGTGGCACACAAGGCAAGCATCCTACCTGCTCTGCTATCTCTTCAGTCCAGGGAAACTAAATGCAAACACCAAATGTAAAATAGAGACCTTTGCTGCACCTTTGGGAAATCCAAGTCTAATGAGGCCTAGGGAACATTGTTTTAAAAAATATGGGCTGAAAATATAGTGCAAAATGTGCAAAACGTGATGGCATTTGCCAAGCATGTGACTTAATGCCATAACTCTACTCTCAATCCTGGACAAATGTGGTCCCTTAAGCACAGAACCAGTAGTGTCCCCTGGGAATAGATTATATGTGCCCTGTCCAAAAAGAACCAAACACTAGTGTGTAGGTAGAAAATACCAGTTTGATATCCCTGAGGCTAATTAGGCATAACTTATAATCACCTGTGTCAAGACAGTAATAACCATGGATCAATAATTCAGAAACTTGTAATAGGGTGATAGCAACAAGCCTTCTGTCGGTTACTGTGTGGGAGTTTAGAGCTGACTGCGAGTGATTCTTGGATAAGCCTTTCACTGTAGGCGCTAGTCTAATCCCCTCTCTTTAAATGTGCAGATTTCTGAACCAACAGACTAAGTATAAATGATGCACTGGGGCTTCTGATGCTAGGATAGAGGTGCCATAAAGCACTTGCCCGACTCCCTGGCACACACAGTCCAGGTTAAAAAAAAATGGGCACCTGTCAATTCATCCGGAATGCAAAATAACTTGCATTTGGGCTTTGTCAACAAGCCCTGAGAGTATGAAACTTGGGCCGTGTCCAATCTCATATCTATACATGTCCATATGTCTGACAGACATGTGAGTTAAGCTCTCAAATTCTTCCCCCAAAATGCCACCAGCAAAATCAATATGTTCCCTAAACTGTGCCCAAACCCTAAACCATAAGCCCTGAAATTAATCAATATATTGATCCCATCTATTAAGTGATGGTTTGTTATTATGAAGCAGATTACTGGAAAAAGAGTTAGGATTAAATGAACCCTAGAATTTAGCCAACTCTATAAAGAATTATCCCTTCCTTCACTGGGCACAGATGAAATGGGCCTTGGAATCTGCATCCTTAGCAAGTTCTGACACTCCAAGTACTTTTGTCATGAGAAGGTTGGAATCCAAAGCATCTTCACAATAAAAATAAATAAAATAATAGCCTATTATTAATAAAATATTTAAATAAGTTTAAAGTTAAATATTTTAAAATATTAATAAAATAATTGAACAAATATTAATATTCAACAGTAATAAATAATAGTCTGGGAGAGCACAAATGATTGATGCAGGGAAAAGCAGAGTGTTATTCATCTCCTGCTCCCTCCACAGTCTTTCTCAATCCTGGCTATGGAAACATCGCTTAGGAAACTTTTAAGTTTGTCAAAATATTGAGGCCTGCCTTAAACCAATAGCAAAGAGTACGGCCCAAGTGATTATAATAGGCAGACAGGATTACGAGTTGCTCTTTCACAGTTAAACATTGATATTTTATTGTTTTATGGACCAAAGATAAATAAAGTGTGCTTTTTATAAAAAAAAAAAAAAACCTATATGAGGAAAAGCTATTATTCAGAAGAGGAAGATTTGGATTAATTTACTCAAACTGGCAAAGAATCTCTAGATTCTTGAGTTTGAGTGAAAGATTTTAGAGAGAATAGCAATTCCCAACCCTGTCCACAAAGTTAAAATTGGAGACATGTATCATTATCATTTAATATTATTTTTAAATAAAAAGAAAAATGTTTAAATCTCTGAGCATGTCTCAGGATGTCATTTAAGGTCTAAAAACTTCCAAGAATATATTTTATTTCTGCTCTAAAGGGATCTATTGAACAGATTGAATATTATGCTACTTTTCTAATGTTAAATATTAAAAATATCATTTTGAGGGGCCAGAACAATAGCACAGTGGATAGGGTATTTGCTTTGCTTGTGGCTAACCCAGGCTTGATCCTGGGCATTCTATATGGTCTCCCAGCACTGCCAGGAGAGATTCCTGAACACAGAGCAAAGAGTAACCCCTGAACCCCACCAGCTGTGGCCTAAAACCCAATATATAAAAAACATTAATACTTAGAGTTGACATCCCAAATCTAAAAAAAAAAAATTGAAACCTCCACCTCTTTTGTACAAAACAAAATTGTACAAAATTGTCCTTGTCCAAACCTCAGTGGTGAGAAAAAGCACTCAGAATGTCAAAAGGCACAAGCGAATTGGCTTTTTCCCAGAACACAAATATTCTCTCTAAATACTGTTAATATTCAGGGATTAGAAAAGGAGGTCATTGATGACAATAATGTAATCCTCTCCACAGCTGTCAACTCAGCCTCATCATCAAGGGCTATTCAAGTGTGAATGGAAATGGTGGTAATGGCCAAACACTCTACAACAGATATTTGTGATTCACCCAGCAAATAATACCAACCACGTGCCAGGTTAGGAATGGATCAGGTGAAAAGAAATTGCTCCAGGGTTTGCCTAACAGAAGGTTGAATGGGCCTGATGAAATGGCTTCAGTGGATGCTCAGATGGGATTATCCTAGAAAGGAGTAAGCCCGTCTCAAGTGAGAACTCTGCTGGAAAAGGAACAAAGATCTGTCACACCCATGGGACACAATGTCCACACTGGAAGTCTGTTTTCCATTTCTCTCAGGGGGATGAATACTGGGAGCTTCACATATTTTTAATTCCAGTCCTCTTTAGCAAAAACCCAAGGACACTTAGTACAGGAATGAAGCTCCCAGTATGGAGTTACAGGCATTAAGGGTCCAAGTGTGTATGAGTGATAAGTATAATGACAATGAAATTGTCCTATGTTCTGATAGGAAGTATTTTAGTAGGCAAGTATTTTGGAAGACAAGTTTAAATGTTTTCCTTATCTGCTCTCTCTGATCCTTAGAGATCCAAACCATTGACACATATTTAATGGATTTTTTTTATTTCTCACCAATAAATGTACCCCACTAGAGTAATTAACAAATAATAATGACTAAAAGACTTGTTATGAGGATTCCTAAAGTGTTCCTTGTGAATTAATCAAGACATATAAATTATTTCATGATAGCTTAAATACAAAATGGGTTGTTTCAAAGTCCAAAGCAAAAAAAAAAAAAAAAAAAAAAGTCTTGAAGTTGACAGACAGCAGCAAATTTAATCAAATAGAAGTTATAAAGGCAAAACAAGAAAAGAAAATTAACTTAGATGCTCCAGGTTATGTTCTACAAATCCAATATTTCTAACTTTTTTGACTTGAAAGACTTCTATTACACATGTTGAGACTGTCACCGGAATGGGAGTGAATACCTGGCCATATCATCTAGAGCTGCATCACCTTAAGCTTCAGAGGATTCTATTAACCTAGAGCCAGTCAAAGCTATCCTGAAAACTATTTTCCTGAAAATAGAAAGGGAATTAGAACTGCCTTGGGCCCACAGATGGGTATATACTATTTATTGGGCATTTGCAAATAAAACAAACTACACTGGTCAATAGGACATTATGAAGAAGCAGGCAATCATCTCCTATTTATTTCCATGACAGTGAAGGAAGAACATAAAATCCAGAGGACCACATGACAGTTGAAAGAGTGAAAACTTCTGATTTTATGTAATACCACATCTTCAAACCAAACTATGATGTTTCAGGGTTTCACTGTGGCTTTGACCTTGGTATCATGCCTCCTCATATCAACAGTACAGAGCTATTACCCCATAATCTAAATTGAGTTAACATACTCTCACTAATGACAAGTTTGATAAAAGTGACCACGGGTGGGGCTGGAGAGATAGCATGGAGGTAAGGCATTTGCCTTGCATGCATAAGGTCGGTGGTTCAAATCCCAGCTTCCCATATGGTCCCCTGAGCCTGCCAGTAGCAATTTCTGAGCGTAGAGCCAGGAGTAACCCCTGAGCACTGCCTGGTGTGACCCCCACCCCGAAAAAAAGTGACCACAGGTATCTCTGACAATATTTTCTTTATTTTTTTTTTAGTTAAAGAACCATGATAAAAAAAAGAACTATAATTAACAAAATTATTGATGGTTGAGTTGGCACATAATATTTCATAACCAGTGTCAACTCCCATCACCAATGCTCCCATAATTTATCATCTTCTGTCTTACTTCTCAACATGAGATCTTCTGATTCCAACCAGATTACAGCATGATTTCCTGGTTCCTATCAGCTGCATCATATTCCTTTGTATTTATGAACAACATTTTCTCGTCTGTGCTTAGACAGTTAGGTTGATTACATATCTTAGCTTCTGAAATAAGTGTAGCAGTGGATATGGTTGTGCACATATCCTTTTAAAGGAAAGTTTTAGTTCCTGCAGGTAGCTACCCAAAAGTGAAATTGCTAGGTCCTAGGGCAGTTCAATTATAAATTTATTTACGTCTCTCTATACCATATTCTACAGGAACTGAGCCAGACAACATTCCTGCTAGTAGTGAATGAGAATTTCTTTTCATCACATACCTGCCAGCACAGATTGTTTTTTTGCTTTTGATATGAGCCGTACTCACTGCTATGAGATGATATCTCATAGTTGACAATATTTCCAAAGCCAAATTTTAAAATACAAAATTCTGACCTAAAATTTCATTGTACTGGTCACAGATAGGGAACTGTGTATAGAATTACATAATTCTATCAATCCTAGAACTCAACACTACGCAGACTTTTTATGATATTTCTATTTGAGCAAATTTTTGGCACAGCATTATAGAAAGAAAAAAATTAAAAGATTGAAAATAAGGGGCCCGGGAGATAGCATGGAGATAAGGCGTTTGCCTTTCATGCAATAGTGCAGTAGGTCATCAGTTCGAATCCCGGTGCCCCATATGGTCCCCTGTGCCTGCCAGGAGCAATTTCTGAGCATAGAGCCAGGAGTAACTCCTGAGCACTGTCGGGTGTGACCCAAAAAAAAAAAAAGATTGAAAATAAGACAACTGGATAAGCTTTTAACTGGGAGAATGTGTAAGAATGACAGGTAAGTTCCATCAGAACCTAACAATGAATATCTGATTACTCTACTACTTGGCAGTACAATTTCTAATTAGAAAAATCTCATTCTATTCATGTAAGAAATTTGTGGTACAAGTGTCTAAAATAAAATTTGAGTATTATGGCATAAAAGGCAAATGGCTGCACTTAGGTATAAATAAATTCAAATCAATCTCTCCAATGGAATTACCTACCTACCTATGGAGGACAAAAATATCTCACTTCATAAAGAATAATTCCTGTTTTAAAGCTCTTCCAGTTCTAATATTTCCATGACTGTAAGAGAAAGGAAAGCATCTGACTGCACACTAGTAGGACAAAAAAAAAAAAAAGAACAGCTTTGACCAACTTCATTATAAGTAACTAAACAAAGGAGAATTTTTTTTTAATTTTCAATTTTTAGAATTCATTCAGAAGATAAACTTCATCTGAATAATTTAGAAAAAAGTCTTGCCTCTGGAACACTCATGATTACTTCCAGAATTTGTTTTGTAACCCTACAGTGGTCACTGGAATACAATTTGAGCTAAATTTGAACAAATACATTATTTCTAGAATAATGGCAAAAATCCATTTTACCAAGTTTGGGGGGTCTACATTAAGCCATTTGCTATGGTTTTTATTTTTTCATATAGCTAAACATATATGTTTGTGAATATATGTATAACTACTACACTTATAATATTTTCATAAATAATAGGGGGTATTTGTTAATATAAAATTTACATGTAAGTATTCATCATTCACATCGCATATCATAATCATTCTTCAATTAATCAGATTTGATGAGGAATTCTAATAAGGTTGCACAATTAAGTTCTTTATATATTAAAAAAACAATATAGCAATCATCAGCTAATGTGTCAGACCTAACCACTGCACAGATGATGTTCTAAATTTGAACCTGAAAGAAAAACCCATCAGCCTGCCTGCTTCATTTCTTTAATCTATTCATGTAGGTTAATTACCTGACACTCATTAATATGACTCTGGGCTTCTTTAAATTTCTGACCATATTAACCTCTCCGACTAATCCTTATTAGAAAAATATTAAAGAGTGTTCATTGCTATTACAAATTGAATTTGAAATGATGAAACAATTATCAAATAAATGGAGTAGAAAACGAGGTTTTATGCATGAGAAGATTCAACGCATCAAATATTTTACTTCCATTATTATAAACTAAAGGTCTTAAGGTCTAAATTTGGGAAGTGTGCTTAAAGATCAGTCTTTCCAAGAAAGCTCTACACTCTATTCTTACCCCACGGTAAGAAACAAGAAACTCAAAATCAACATTACCAGATTTGGAAGGGACATCTTATTTTAAAATAAACAACTGAAAACTATTCAACAACCTAGATAGAAAATCCACTTAAAAAACTAATTATGGGGGGCCCGGGAGATGGCATGGAGGTAGGGTATTTGCCTTTCATGCAAAGGGTCATCGATTCGAGTCCCGGTGCCCCATATGATCCCCCGTGCCTGCCAGGAGCAATTTCTGAGCATGGAGCCAGGAGTGGCCCCTGAGCACTGCCGGGTGTGACCCAAAAACCACAAAAACAAAAAAACAAAACAAACAAACAAACAAAAAACAAAGGAAAAAAAACTAATTATGGGAGCCGGAAGGTGGTGCAGGAGGTAAGGTGCCTGCTGCCTTGCCTAGGACGGACCACGGTTCGATCCCCCGGTTCCCATATGGTCCCCTGTGCCTGCCAGGAGCGACTTCTGAGCGCATAGCCAGGAGTAACCCCTGAGCGTCACTGGGTGTGGCCCAAAAACCAAAAAAAAAAAAAAAAACTAATTATAAGAAGTCTCACATTCCACATAACTCATTCTACAAATAATATAAGAGAGGACTTATTTCAGTTATCAGTCAACATCAAAAAAGCATAAATATGAATATAAATGCTAAAATTGAATGAAGCTTTCTTTCTCACTTCCATCCTTGGATTCCAAAGGAAATTTAAAGATATTAATTCTCTAGACCTGGGAACTTTTTCCATTTAGAACCTCTTTCAATAAGAGAAATTTGGGGGGTGGAAGGAGATTGTGTTACAACTGGCAGTGCTCAGAGATTACTCCTGGCTCTGTGCTCAGAGATCACTCTTGGTGGTACTTGTGAGAACTCATGCAATGCTGGGAATCAAAACAGTGTTGCCTGCATGTGAAGCAAATTCTTTAACTCCTGCTCTATTTCTATAGCCCTTATTTGACAAATTTTTACTAACCCCAACATAAGATAAGCATGCAAACAAAACATTTACTGATAATAAATCATAAGTATTTCAAATTTTAAAAAATTGGTTTGGGGCTGCATTTGAAAACCTCAAGGATAACTCCTGGCAGAGTCAGGAGAATATAAAAGTTACCCAGAATCAAACCAGGTTGTCTAAATATAAGCAGAGAAGTTAGGGCAAGCATTCAACCTGCTATACTATCTCCTCTTAAGGGTTAAGACAGTTTTCTCTAAGTTCCATGTCCCATATAAGGTCAAACAGTTATAAAGCTGTGTTCTACACAAGTTTAATTTTAAAATTTAGGTTCTCTATCCTTCTACCACAGATGCCACATCTCTTTTGGCTAGCATTGAAACATATTCTGAATTGAGTATTAAAGATATTTTGTTAAATGTTTACTAAAGTTATAGTACAGATTAGATGAAAAGTTGCACTACCACCAATGGACCAAATGCCTAGATTCAGAAAATGAAGTAAAGTCAATGGAAGATTTAGGGAAAATGGGTGACAAGTGGGGTCTAAGGATATAGGTCTTGCATGTGCAATGTGGTAAGTTTGATCCCCAGTAAGGATAGGCTCCAAAAACACTGAAGGAGATTTTTGAGGTAACCCCCAAATACTGCTGGGATTGCCCTGCTGACTGCCAGTATCACTGAGTGAGGCAGCCACCAACCTTGTCAGGGCCCAAGCATCATCAAACCTTCCAACAGTATAGCCTAATAGCTGCAGGAGATGCTCTAGGACTCTCATGTCTCTGTTTACAAGGCTTTACCTGAGAGAGAAGAGAAAGACAGAAGGAGAGAGAGATAAGAAAGAGAGAGATGAAGAGGGAGAGAAAGGAAAAAGAATGCAGATTCAAAAAACATTGTTGATAAATGAGGAGGGGTTCAAATCATAAGTGTAGAAAGAGTTCTTACAAAGTTTCTTTGTTCCCTATTTTCTTTCGAACTATAAAAGGAACAGCCAAAAGGGTAACAAAACTAGCCAATCTAACCATATGGCAGAAATTAACTTCATTAGTTATTTTTTAAAACAAGTGTTTTGCCCTCTATATTGACAAAAAAAAGAGAGAGAGAGAATAGTATTCTCAAGCACAGCTGTGAGCAGTGTGGATTAGATCACTCAAAAAGTTCTGTAAAAATATGACACCATTTGAAAAGCACAGATAGTCACTGAGCTAGTCATTTCTAATTCATTAACTAAGAAAATCATGATGGATGCTCAAAAATTTGAAACAAATACAGAACAGAGCTATTCATAATTTTAACATTTCTACAATCACCTAAATATCCAATAAAATTTAGTCATGGGCAAATAAACTGAGGTGGATGTATAAAACCTAATACTATAACTATATACTGTCATATATAATACATACATGTTCTTCATTTTTATGATATTTAAATTATACATTAAAGGTCCTTGTGTAAAAGCATTTAAAAATATTGGGGCTGGGCAGTGACGCTGGAGGTAAGGTGCCTGCCTTGCCTGCGCTAGCCTGGGACGGACTGCAGTTCGATCCCCCGGTTTCCCAGATGGTCCCCCAAACCAGGAGCGACTTCTCAGCGCATAGTCAAGAGTAACCCCTGATAGTCACTGGGTGTGGCCCAAAAACCAAAAAAAAAAAAAAAAAGCATTTAAAAATAATAATTGACTTAACTTGACAACAATCATATAATATAAATAATTCCCAGCATCAGAGAATGAGGAACAAAATGATAAATAACTTTTCCAAAGTTGCATTCGTAAGTGGAAAACCTTGGACTTGAGTCCAGTTTAATAAAGCTCTACAGTGTAAGGTCTGATGTATATATACAACAGTATAGATAGAAATAATGTTTCTAACACAAGGACCTTATACATTTAATTTTCCAGCTTGAGTATGAATTATTCTTATAAGAAAATCTGTATTTATTTCATTGCCCAAGTCAAAGGATATAACCCAGGCAACAGAGAGCAATAGCAATTTAAAATTCAAATGATCAAAGTTCAGATAAGTAAAGCATAAAAAAAGGAAAATGAAAGAAATGAATACAAGACAAAAGAAGAAGGCCAAGAATCTAGTAGATGTCAAATGCTCTAGAAAGTCATTTATTTGGAGTTCTAGTTCCAAGGGCATTTATGCATAAATTGTAACTTTGGGAGCGTTAATAAATGTGCATTGATAGGAAGGCTCTGCAATCGGATGGTTTGGATTTTAACACTAGATTAAACAAACCTAAACTGATTTACTTGACAATCTATGCATTCAGAACTTTAGGAAAGCAATCATAAACGAATATTTGTCAGCTGAACTGTCTACAAAACAAACTCCTTTTCTAAACATCTTATCCCAGCTAACTTCAACGAACAATGGCAAATCCCTTTCTTCATTCAACTACCAAGTTCCTACCATAGGGCAGAGAGTTTGAACCACAAGGCATAGTAGTATTAATAGAGAAGGTGTGAGATCTGGTCTCAGTTCATCCCTTGGCCTATCTCAAACTATTTTAAACTTGATTGTAGAAAAGAAGGTTAACAGCAACATGTTTCTTAACTCTTTAATTTAGACAAGAAAGGAAATTAATTTGCAAAGCACTGTCCCTCACTGTACTAGAGCCTTATGCTACTGCCTAGTCTCTTCATTCACTCACTAAATTGTTATATGATATTCTATAAAAGAGCTTTTAGAAAATATCAAAGTAGCCATGCCTGTTCACTTTGAGGGAACCCTATTTATTAGTGAGATATTATCTATGACTCAAGTATCTACCAGAAAAAAAAATCTGCTTCACTCCCTGGGACATGAGAGGAATTATTCAGTTTTCAGAAAAAAAATATTGAAGATTGTACAGTATATGTGATCCCCAGGCAATGCAGGATTTTAGAGTATGGACTCCATTTAGTCAAAAAATCTGTTTATAACTTATAAAAATGACCTTACATAGTCTGTGTGTCACATCACAGATTCAACCAACAGAAGGATTTAGAAAAGTCTCCTATAAGTAAAGCTACAGTTCAAACCCACACTGTCAACTGTAACATGGAATAATGTGTTCATCACAAATCAATGAGTATCATAAGAATAATAAATAACAGAGGTTAACTTCCATTCAGTTGAATTCCTTTGACGTCTAAAATTATAGCTCTCTCTCTCTCTCTCTCTATATATATATATATATATATATATATATATATATATGTCCATATATAATTAGAGCAAGTCACAAATGCTTTTGGAAAGTATTTGCTAAACTTAGTTTACAAAAAATATTTGGATTGTATTCAGTTTTCATGAAAGGAAGAGGAATTTCATAGCCAATGCTCCATACAGTTTTCCTCTAGGCAGTCATACCTCTAAAATATTTAAAGAGAACAAGAAAAGGCCTATTTATGAACAGCACAATCATCCCTGCATGGACTTTAGTAATCATTTTATTGTATTTTTAGCTAAACAACTCAAACACTAGCTGTTGCAAATTCTTCATTTCACAACTGGCAAGATAAAAAAGACACACGAAGCTACTGGGAAAATAATGTTCGCCACGGTGGCTTTATCACACAGAAAGTCCTGCCATAAGACTAGACTCTCGGCATCTCAAAGAGGAATTACAACTAGGAACAAAGTAGAAAAAAGGAATAAAGGGAAAGATAGGGCCTGTATTGGTCAGCGCTTTATGATTCAGGGGATTGGGTAATAGAGACACAGGGTGATAATTATCTAGTCTATATTACTGTAAGCTTGTCTCAAGAGTTCTTTAGAAAGAATCAAGGAAATAATTATTATTAGACTCACATGTAAAAGCTGAGTCTATCATATTCCAGTATCTAGTGATTTCATAATTTTAAATGTAATTATTTATGAAATTCACTTTCTATAAAAGAAACCATCACAAGACTCATTATAGTCCTGTATTGTTTTTCTTTAATTGTCTTTATCCCCAGTAGTCAGGGAGCTTTGCATGACAGCAAAGCGCTTGTCTGCTCACAGCATCTAGCATCGCACCTGCAAATAATCAGTTGCTAAAAAAACAAAAAAGTTTGCTGAATGAATGAATAAAATCCTATTTCTTTGTTTCACTACAGAATTCAAATGGAGCCCAATAACACAGCAGTCTTTCATTTCCCTTAAAATAAAATTCTGAGTCTCAATGCTGACCACGGCTCTAATGATTATTAAACAGAAGACAAAGCAAAAAGAAATGAAACACGGAAATATAGCCTCATTTTACCCATGTGGCTTTTACACAGAGTTTCTTCCCTCTTTGAAATAGATTCCTCAACCTCATGATATATTTTTTTAAAAAAAAAGCCCATAAAAAATGACTATTGGTAATTGAATAAATATTTTCAATACTTCACATCTAGATTGGTATCAAGCATGCTTGATATCAAGCATTCTTTGCAAACTGTTTCTTCCCCCCAACTTCCTTCCTCAGACTTCACTTCCTGTATTCTACAAGCACAGGAAATATTCTGACCAGAAATCAAGGGAAAAAAGGGAGGAAGGCGGAGTCCAACTACCAACCACTGTCTAGAAAAAGAGACTTCTCTGACATTCACCTTGGTTTAGTTTCAAACTGTCTGTTTTGATCTCTTCTGTGCTCAGTTCTTTCTTGGGTCCATCATGGGTTCAAAAAAACGTTTGTACTGTCAGGCAGGAAGGGAGAGTGGTCACATTATACTCAAGTCCCCTCTGAAGAGGGCAGAGGAAGGCCAGGACTCTCTGACCTTTGTATTGCCTGAATTGATCAGGATCAAGCATTTTCAAAATAATTTCCTTTCTATACTGTATTTTCTTCCTTACACATAACTGCTTTGCATATGAACACATTTGGGTTTTATATATCATCAAATAAAATAACCAGCAATAAGGTGACAAGCATGAAAACCTTTTTCTCACTTTTAAATACATTTGCAGGTCTCTGTGGTGACAATAAGGTAATGGTCAGCAATTCAAGTCCTACAGGTAGAATTCTGCCCCGGGACCCAAAGAGATAAAGAGATGCGTCTGGGGAAAGTCGGGTTTCAATTACATCTAGGTATGTTTGAAGTTGGGAAAACTCCTGCCTATTTACCATAAACTGGAGTGACCATTGCCTCCTCAAAAGATGGCTGTGAGGAGTGAATGATTGTAGGCACATGTAGCAAAGTCCTGGACACATTACTGACCATATGCAGTCACTAATTGTCACCTCTTTTCTGAGTTCATTTCACATTCAACTTCAACAGAAGATCTGCTGAACTCTGCTACTGTTCTGAGAATCTTTGCTGGCAAATGGCTCTAGGAAAGGATTTTACATTGGATATGTATTTATCAGAGTGACAATATATGTTGCTTGAAATATGTTAAACTAACTAAAATACATAATTCGGCTTGATAACGAATTAAAGAACATATAAGTGATATAATAAGGTATGGAGATCTGAGAAAAGTCCTTAATCTGTAAAACTAGCATATGCTCTCCTCACACCCTTCTATTTGTGAGGATAACTTCACAAAGGCCATTTGATCCAATAGTTGCTTTTATTTTGATTCTCATGTTCCTATTCCCTTATTCATTTCTGGATCTGTGTATCAGGAGCAAACTAGAAGGTAACCATGTTAAGACAGCTTAAGAGTTTCATAATCAATATGGATATTGATCCTGATGAGATTTTTGAATTGAGATAGTACAAATGAGAATGTTGAATTCTTTAGTGAAATTAAATTAGGCCATTTTCACTTCAAAACACAGAGAAAGCTTCTTAATGCTTGTGGGACCAGACTAGTGGGTCTGGTCATGGTTATAAATGGAAAATAGAAAAATAAAGACAGAAGATAAAGAGGAGGCTTGTAAGGGAAAGTATATGTGAGAATAAGTAAAAAGTTATTCATTTGTAAAATCTCTGGTCAAATTTGACCATTCTGGTTAGTGAAAGTCCAAACCATTTCTGACTTGATTGAAAGTACATGTTAACTTAATATTTACATAGAAAATTTAGTAATGCAAAATAATGGTGCTCAGAGATAAATAAGTGGTAGTAGACCTATATAATCGAATACTCTTTTGTCATCAAAATCATTCATTATGGATAGCACTGTAAACAAGCCCAGTGCAAGAAACTCGATGTAAAGCTCCACATTTGGGAACTGATGATTGAGGATATGATGCTTGGACCACAGGTCAATGCCAAAGTTCAGTTTCAGCAAACAGACATCCTACGGCACATCCTCAGGCCCTCACACTGAAATATCAGAACCTCCCGTCTCCTGCATACTGCTTAAGAGACACAACCCCACCCAAAAAAAAAAAAAAAAAAAACAAAAAAAAAAAAAAAACAAGTTCGACCTTTTAGTTCAGTACTTTTGATTATGGACGATATCCAGAATGGGTCAATAGAATTAGAATGTAATAGAAGATGCCAGCATCTGAGTGAACTTGATGAAAGTTTACTTCAGGGTTTTTGTTTCTTGTGGGAGTTGGTTTGGGACTGGGATTGGACCTGACATTCTTTGTTTGGGGGTCACTTCCACCTAGGAGTTCTTTTCATGCATACCATATACTCCAGATCATGAGTATCTTCCTGGACCATTGGGTCTAAGAATTTCTTTTGAGGGCAATAAAATATTCTAAAGTTCATTACTGCAGTAAGTATACAATTTTTTAAATATACTAAAAGTCATCAAAGAACACAACTTTTAAAAACTTTTAAAAAGTATGAGGGCCGGAGAGATAGCATGGAGGTAAGGCATTTGTATGCAAAAGGACAGTGGTTCGAATCTCAGCATCCCATATGGTCCCCCGTGCCTGCCAGGAGCAATTTCTGAGCATAGAGCCAGGAGTAACTACTGAGAAAAAATGAGTAGTATGATACCTGAATTATATTTTCATAAAGCTATTATAAGAATAAGTAGATATAAATGTCATAAAAAGGTATTTATAAAAATTAATTTTTAACACATAAAAATATCCTATTAAGACAAATTAACAAAAACTGGAATATATCTGGTTATGTGTTTCATTTTATTTTTATCTTTCGGTATTTAGAAAACACAATTGTTACACAACTTTTTCTTTTTAATTGGGGATTTTGGGGCAACACCCAGTGACACCCGGCTTAACACTCAGGGGTTACTCCTGCCACTCAGAAACGGACCATATGGGATGCTGAAGGATCGAACCAGGGTCCGCGCCGGCAAGGCAGACACCTTAGAGGTCTGCGCCACTGCTTCAGTTCCTGTTACACAACTCTTATTGCAAAATTTATTCTGCAAATGTTAAAAAAAAAAAGGTTAACTATCTCCTTTTCTTCCATTAGGTAGCAAAAATACCTAATTCGTTTTATAGGTTTCCAAAAGAAAAGAACTCCCTTCCAATTCATGTCTGGGAATGTGTCAACACAGCATTTCACAAGTTCTCTGGCTTCCTAATATGGTTGTCTTCGGACCCTCGACCATGTTTTCCACTCCTTATCATATGGATTACAGGTCACTGAGAGGGCATCAGTATTTCCTGTCCTCTGCTCTGAGGTCTGCAAGTCAACCATACCTAAAAGTCAACTCACTGCTTTCAAGTACTTTCCAAGTCATAAAATCGCTACTAAAAGAAAACACTATAATCATATGATCTATTTTGGATATATTCTTAAAATATGACTCTAGAATAAAATCACCAGAAAATATAATTTATCAATTCTGTACTATGTCTTTATAACAAGTCATGGTATATGAACACGTTATTTTTACACCAGCTTGCACATCGAGTGGCATTCGAAGAAATTAATGGTGAGCACCTAAAGAGGTAAGCAAACGTTTAGGAAATGTTGCTAAACCCCACATACTTCTGAAATATAATGCAAATAAACCCAGATAGAGTTATAACATTTGTTTTTATAACTCTCCCATCTTTTCCCAAGCCTGACACTTGGATGCACCATTTGCTTATGAACCTTGGCCCTCACGCCCCAAAGGACATTCTTCCACTAAAGCATTGAGCTGGCAGCTATTGTTCTAATTTCCCTACTGATGAGCCAAACAGTTAATCTGTTTTAACACACAATGCATAAAAGGTTTCATTTCAGTCCAGAAAAGAGAAAGAGACACTTATAATCACTGGGCATTCATATTTGAATGACAGCTAAACATAAAGGAACATCAGGCATGCAGCCATCTGGAAAAAAGCTGGTATTCTTTCATATTATCTGTTCTCAAACCTTAAGACAAAAGGGTCAGAGGTTGGCCCAAGACTTCCATTTAGTGAGATGCTCATTTCAAATCCACAGTCATTAATAAACATTCTGTCAGCTCCACAATCAAAGACAATCAGCCTCCCTCTCTTTCCAGTTGGTGCATTCTGAAAGATGGCTTCAGAATAAACATATACATGCACTCTCAGAATTATTTGATTTACCAGAATGAATTATGCGTTCTGCTTAGAAGTAATATTCTCTCAGTTCCACATGTGTAAATGAAACATATTTTTCTGGGTATTAATAGGTAGTAATTGCAACATTCATTGTAATACAAAAGACAACATAGGCAATCATCTGTGCTTATTATTAAAATTGCAATATTTTTATCATTGAAATTATTGAACCCCAATCAGAGATATTAAAATTATTATAAAATACTGAAGAAAATCACAACCTTCTTTTTTATCTTGCATGTGTAATCTGAAAATGCCCTTTAGTCTTAATTGCTATCAATATTATTTTAAAGACAGTAAAGACTAGCAATCCAGCCATCCTAGGAACTAAAGAACAGATATTTTTAGTGATTCAATTTTTAAAAGATATGTCAACGTTCATGAATTGAGACAGTATATTTTAAAAGTCTGAGATACAAATCCTCCAAAAGAAAATCTGATAAATACAGCCACATTTTCCTGGATGTATCTACAGGCATCTTCTGACCATGAACACTCTTCTCCCTTGCTATTAAAACACAGACAAAACAGGGACTGTAGAGATGGCATGGAGGTAGGGCATTTGCTTTGAATGCAGAAGGACAGTGTTTGAGTACTGGCATCCCATATGGTCCCCTGAGGCTGCCAGGAGTGATTTCTGAGTGATTTCTGGAGTAACCACTGAGTGCTGCTGGGTGTGACCCAAGGGGAAAAAAACACAGACAAAACAAAAGCAATTCCTCCTAGCATGCTCTCAGATTCTTTCTTCACATCCCAGACATGAAAATTTGAATACCACAATTCATACATGCAGGAGAAAGGCCAGGTCTTCTCATGGGTAACTATTAGTATCAGCACATGGGGTACCACGAAGAAATTAAGGTGCCTGTGAAAGTGTTCCTATTGGGCTGGAGTAACAATAAAGTAAGTAAAGTGTTTGCCTTGCACCAGCCAATCGGGTTTGATCCCTGGCACCCCATATGGTCCCCTGAACACTGTCAAGAAAAACTGCTAGGTGCAGAGCCAAAGGTGATTTCTGAGTGTCGGTGAGGTTGACCCCAAAACTAAAATTAGTAATTAATGAATAAATTTTAAAAGCAGAAGGGCTTGAAAGCTAGGAAAGCAGCACCAGGAGCACCAGGAGTAGTTTCTGAGCACAGAATTAAGAGCAAATCTTAAGTATAGACAGGTGTGACCCCAAATCATAAGTATAGGCAGGTGTCCCCAAAGGACAGCTGGAGACAGACCTAGAGGACCTCCCCCCATTCTTGCAACCAAAGTACCAGATAGATAACTAATTAAACTAATTACATCCCACCTTCTATTTCACTTCCTACTTTCCTTTATAAAAGCATTTCCATTTATTTATAATATCATATCTTCATGATGCACTTATCTATCATTAGCCACGCAGGTTAACAGAATTGGAAGACATCATGCTAAATTAAGTAAGCCAGATGAAAAAGGGCAAACACAAAATCATCTCCCTTAGACCTGGAGGAGGGAACTCAATGTTTGAAAAGGAGATGTGGGGCCGGGCGGTGGCGCTGGAGGTAAGGTGCCTGCCTTACCGCGCTAGCCTTTGGACGGACCACGGTTCGATCCCCCGTGCCCCATATGGTCCCCCAGGTCAGGGGCGACTTCTGAGCGCATAGCCAGGAGTAACCCCTGAGCGTCACTGGGTGTGGCCCAAAAACCAAAAAAAAAAAAAAAAAAACGAAAGAAAAGAAAAGAAAAGGAGATGTGTAGAATCTCTTGACATTAGAGTAATGGAAGAGAAGGGAAGAGAAAGGAAGAAATTGGAGAGGGGAAGTGCTGAAGAGCAGGGGTCAAGGATATACAAATACATAGGTAGCATAAAGGAGTAGTATAGCTAAAGGCCCAGACCACAGAATCAGCAACACTAAAACTGGAGATCCTAATTTCAGCCCAAATTAAATTTATGCTTTTCAAGGTGGCAGGCTGGTTATGGAGGTGTTGGGGGGAAGGAAACCTGAGAGCCTTGCGGGAGGGAAGAAAAATATGGTTGTTAAGATTGGAGCTAGACCACAGTATGTCTAAAACCCTAATATAAATAATTTTGAGAACTGTGGTGCTTTATAACATTTTGAAAAGTTTTACTATATTGTACTTACAAAATGCTTGAAGTTTGCAATCTTTGTTTTTCTTTGGTTTTTGATTTTCTATTTCTATTGTTCACCTCATCTGGTCCTCATCAAATTTTTAAGAGTATGTGGGTCACATTTTATTTTCTCTATTAAAATCAAATGCAGTAAAAAAAACTAAGTACAGATTATTCCTAAGCCAAGGGTTCACAAATTTCCAGATTCACTTATGAAACATGAAATAAAATAACTCTCCTCTAGAATTCCCATTATTTTAATCACACCCATACAATATATATATATATATATATATATATATATATATATATATATATATATATATATATATATATAAATCCCTTGCCACCCACACAAATCATCATCTTGGAGTTTAAATTCACCTTCTGATTTTCCAAAAATACTTTTGATTCCTTCTTCTCTGATCCAGAGCTGAATCTCTGGAGTCAACGAGGTGCTCAGTCCCTATGTGTGCATAATATCTACATCTGTTTTCTGAGATTCCATTTTCAGAGTTTTCAAAACAACCAAAACATATTAATACCAAAGTGCTACATTTATCCAATCAATATTTGTGCTAGACGGTCTAAATCAGCCTCAAATAACTTCAGAGTCAAAATCAAGTCAACACATTGGCCTTTGGGATCTCTTGGTATTTGGCAACATCTGATTTTTGCCCCTGTTGTAAACAGCATCCTTCAAAATAAATGCTGCGTTCAAACAGCTAGTTTCCTTAAAAATCTGATCCCATAACTATTCCCATTCCAGTATCTCAGCCCTTTGTCTAAGTGTCATTCCTGTACCCTCCTTTCCAATGAGCAGTTTCCAATCATTTTTATTTCCAGTCCTTATTATTATCACAACTGCATTGTTTCCCAATGACATAATCTCTCATATTTTGCATCACTTACTCCACGTGCACATGAGCTTGTGTTCAACTCCATGAAACTTTTTTTTTGGTTTTTGGGCCACAACCGGTGACGCTCAGGGGTTACTCCTGGCTATTCGTCTCTCAGATGTCGCTCCTGGCAGGCGGATCGAACCGCGGTCCGTCCTAGGTTAGTGCAGGCACCTTACCTCCAGCGCCACCGCCCGGCCCCACTTTTTTTTTTTTTCCATGAAACTTTTTGAGTCTGGTTCCTATCTGTGGTGTCTGGGGTTCCCACTTGAAGGGTCTCTCTTAAACAATCTTTCACCATTTCAAGATCAACAAACCAGCAGTAGTCTGCAGACTGATCCTGGGATGAGGAGTTGGAAACCACTGCCCTACTGAGGAGTCATAAATATTATTCATCACTAATATATTCCCATTTTAACTATATCTGTCAAAATCTTTTCAGGGGCTACCAAACAGTGCAACAGTGCTCAGGAACCCCCAGGGTCTCTCTCCTACAGGTATTCAGGGGTCTTCAAAGTTGTGCCTAGGAGTGCACAGGGAGCCATCTAATTCAGGAGCAAACTTCGGTATCCTGAAAAGCAAGCATATACTGGAATCCTTTTGAGCTATCTACTAAGTCCTGCCCTTCCAGTTCATGTGACATCCAAAGGAATTTGAGACAGAGGAAACTAGGGCCAAGTACTATCTGAAAAACACATTTTAGGAGGGAAGCAGAGATGTCCAAGCCTTCTCTGTTCCTTGGGGAATCGCACATCTGCATCAAAGGGAACTGGTTTAGATAATTTCTAAATGCTGTGATTATAGTTTAAAAACAAAACAACACCTTTTCAGAACAATAATAGTACAGTGGGTCAGACATTCACTTTGCATGTAGTGAACCAGACTGACCTGGGTTCCATCCTCAGTCCACCAAACATTCCTATGTGCCCCAGCAGGAATAAATCTTTTCAGATTTATATAGCCTGGCATTGTACCACTCAACCTCCCCAGAAAAAAAAAACAAAACAAACAAACAAAAAAAAACCTTTCTTTAGGGTAGGTTTATTTGGGGGTGAGTAAAAGAAAATAGAATTTCCCTTTAATTTATTTTTAGTAAACTTGGGAATCCATTTTAAGTGATGCATTCTAACTATAAAAAAAGAAATACACCTTTCACTAAAGTATTCAAGAATAAGATTGAATTTAAATAAAATTTAGGAACAATTATGCAAAGTAAATGAAATTACCAAATATAATGATGTGGTGCCTTTGAAAATCAGAAAGGAAACCCAAAGCCCAATGGAAGTATTTGCATTTCAAATAGGAGACAAAAAGTTCCTGCAGAAACCAAGTTAAATTAAAAAAAAAAAAAAGAGTAGTGCTAAATGACAAACAGCAAGGAGCAAGGGCCTTGTCTTTTCTTTTTTGTTTTTGTTTTCTGTGTCATACCTGGTGGTGCTCAGGGTTAACTTTTGGCTCTGCACTCAGAAATCACTCCTGGCAGGCTAATGGGGAACAATATGGGAAGCCTGGGATTGAACCTGAGTTGGCTGCATGCAAAGCAAATACCCACCACTATACTATTGTTTAGGCCCCAGGGGCCTTTTCTAGGCAGTCCTTGAATTAAATACATAAGTTGCCTGCTTACTACAGAAGTTTCTCCATCCTCTGTATTAAAAAAAACAACTTTGTTTTATTACAGGCCAGCTTTATCTTGTTTTGTGTATGATAAATGTGTTCCAATAACTCCCACATGTGTTTAGCTTGTTCTGCATGAAAGAATTCTATATCTGACATGATCGGCAGCGTCTAGGTCCAATGCACTAAAATCTATCCCGCAAGCGATTGGCTTGGATGCCAAAAGTCAGATGCTATGCCATGTTACTGTGTGTGTGTGTGTGTGTGTGTGTGTGTGTGTGTGTGTTTCTATCTCAATCAATACCACAGTAATTCTAATGTGTACCTGTCCTTGGAGAACCATGAAAGGTGAATGAGCAAATAAAATGACAATCGAGAAGACCCAGGGTTTGCTTTCCTCCCCTAGAGCCAAAAAGAAAACGATTGATTATGTTTAAGTTGAATGAACTCAATTTTGGTGATTGGAAGCTTTACAAAATGAATTTAGAATCAGTAAACTGCCTTTCATTGCTTTCAATCAGAACTATAAAAAGCTCCTTCTTGTATTTAAATGTCCCCATTAAGCAATCCAAATATCTTCACATTTCGATTACAGAAGAGTTCCGAAGTAAAAGTGTCTACCAACTTGTTCCATTTATCTGTAGACAATTCCTTGCCCAGAATGAATAAAAGTCTCCTAAAAGTAATTAAGGTAAAGAGAAAAGAGAAAATTCAATTTTTAAAGATTCTAAGTTTTAAATAATGCAGCAATCTGAGCAAAATTAACCATCATAAAATCGCTTTTTATCTTTCCTATGTCCTGCAAAAGATAAGATTTATCCTATAAACATCTCTCTTATAATGAGCTAGTTCTAGCCTTTCCACTTACCAAGTAATTTTGCTGGCACGTTCTCAACTATGCCTGTGACCTAACTCCCCAAATGTAAGACACACATTCACCTGCATAAAATGTTATAGAACAAGAAGATTCAGTAGCTTATTAAGTCAAAATGTTTCCATTTCTCTTATATATTCCCTAATAAATTCCAGTTAATAATCCAGATTACATAATGTCTTAATTAGCCATCATTCCTATATACTTTAGGAAGAAACTGTTAACATTCTCTAAGCATAATTTGTCACTTTAGAGAAGACCAAAAAGAAGTAAAATAACCATAGCACTATATCCTATACTTCAGCTAGAGTCATGTTTATTTTACAGAGGATGTGTCTTTGGGCTATGCTCAGTAATGGTCAGGGTTTATTCCTGGTTCTATACCAAGGATCATGTCTTGTGGGACTCAGTGGACCTTATGGTGTAGCAGAAATTGAAGCCTGGTCAACCTCTGTCAAGCCAAGCACCCGACTCTCTGTAAAATCTCTCCAGCCACTGGTCATGGTTTTTGGGGGGATGTTTTTAGGTTTGTTTGAACACACCTGGCAACATTCAGAGATAACTCCTGGCTCTGTGCTCAGAAATTACTCCTTCCAGTGCTTGGGGGACCATATTGGATGTTGGGGATTGAACCCTCCCTGCTGTACTATTGTTCCATTCCCTGGTCATGCAGTATTTACTTTAAGTAATTGTACAAAGATTCTAATATTTGAGAGTTTAGTCTAATACAATTCATGTACTATTTTAAAATATAAAATCCTCCAAATCCCAAATTCCAAGGAACTCGAAGACAAGATTCTACAGAAGCAACTTTCTTGTCAAAACTTCCCGGTGGATCTGTTAGAAACAAGAAGTTTCCAGAAGAATCTATATTCTTTATGATGGTGGAAGAGATCACAAATCACAAATTTATTCAGAGAGAAAATAAAACCAAAACACATTACTGGGATTGGATTTGACACTTCTAGCAAGAAGCTGGAAATGAGGAACCAACATTAAGCTGGTCTCTCTCTCTCTCTCTCTCTCTCTCTCTCTCTCTCTCTCTCTCTCTCCTTGCTCAGGCAGTGGTCTCAAACAGAGGAAGCATTCTAAGGGTGCTATTAAACAGAATTCCCAGTGAGAACACTGATATCAAGGTGGAAAAAGGCACCTGAAGAGCTGAAGAGAAACAATAACAAGGAGGTGTTTGCCTTGCACATGCTGACCAGAATTCAATCCACAGTATCCCATATAGTTCCTGAGCACTGCCAGGAGTGATGCCTAAATGCAGAACTAGGAGAATGCTGTGTGTATTACCAGGTGTGTCCCCGTCAACCCATTAAAAAAAGAAAAAGAAAATAAGAAACCTCTTTGATACCTTTAGCAATCACCCGTTGAAAAATGTTTACTACTCCTACGGTTTAACAAGGTGTCAGGTATATGTTTATGAAGGAATTAATGGAAATCCATTAGAAAGGAAGAATAGTATTGTAGTGACTGTAATAAATGCTTCCTTTATGATACTAGGCTCATTATCTCAGCATAGAAAGTACTCTGCTCTCTGGAGGAGCTACTATGAGAACAGCAGGATGTGGGCTTAGCTCCTCTGTGTGCAGGAGCCTTGGCCCAGCAGGCAGAACAAATGAGATGCCTCGGTTTTCTTATGTTTTTTTTTTTCATAAATGATATTTTAATTATATAGCAAAGTCTATCATCATATGTATTCAAGGGGTTGTCCGACTGTAGAAGATCTATGGAGAAGGTAAGTAATCTTCCAAGGAATAAAATGTTTATAATTTAGACAGGGTAAGATTATCAATGGGTCTTCTTCAAACCCTACAAATTTGAAAGAGAAAAAAATAATGGAAATATACTGAGTGGGAAAAGACAGGAACATGAATGGTCACAGTAAAAAAAAAAAAAAAAAAGAGGAAATATGGGGCTGGAGCAGTGGCGCAAGTGGTAAAGTGTCTGCCTTGCCTGCACCATCCTGGGACGGACCTCAGTTCAATTCCCTAGCAAATTATATGGTCCCCCAAGTCAGGAACGATTTCTAAGCACATAATATTAAAGCTGGCAATTATGCTTTTCAAAAACTTTTGAAAACAAAACCAAGAAGTTATTTGTCTCACAAATAAATGTGCAGAACACAGCCAGATTCTCCTAAACTCATTAAAAATTAGGATGTCTATAAGAAAGAAGAAGAAACCTGGGTAGAGGGGCTGATTATTGGAAGTAGGAGCAATTTTGGTGGGAGAGCATGGTGGAAAGTATACATATTCATATTCATAAGTGTGGAGCCAATGCCCTGAAATCTCCTAATATTGAAGTAAGTGATAAATCAATAAAAAATCAAAAAAAAGAGGATCCTCTTTAGCTCACCCTTGAATGTAGCTTAAAATTGCAATACCATTCCCAACCCCCCAAAAAAGAGGTGATTCCTTTATGCATTCTCAATTCACTCTTTTAGACAAGAGCAGCATCTAAGTATCTACTGCATGACTCTTAGATAAGCTCTCTCCCCTACTCTAGAGCAATTCATACTTCCTGGCTGGTTTGGCTAATTGCAAAACATGAGCATGAGTAGAAAGGGGAAAAAATGAAGCTATTTCCCTTCTCTTTTCATTCTTCAAATGGAGAGACCATCCAGAGTCTTCTACAGTCTCCATTCCAGTCTCAATTCTAGCTCTCCCCAAGAGTAACCCAGGAACTCAACTTGCACCCAAAAATCTCTGCAGCCTCAGGGTGTCAAGTCACTTACAGATGTTGCCTCACCATGGCCAGTTTGCCTCTTCAACTCTTGCATCATCTGGGACAACAACACCCTGTTTTAAATCCCTTGTTTGAAAGGCTGGGAATGATTTTCTGGATCCCTACCTAAGAGCCTGAGTAAGGAGATTTTTATTTAATCTGGTCTCTATTTTAAATATTATGTGACCCTGGAGCAGTTGGAAACTTCTCCAGGCCTGACTTTATTCACCTCTAAAATGAAGACTGAGGAGGCTTTTATGTACTACATGGCAATCAAAATGCTTGGAGTTGAGACAGACATAGGTGTGGTTAGAAACACAATGCCCAGATGGCTCCAATGCTCAGTAATACCAGTGATCCAGCCACCTAGAAGCTGCAATGGGAGTTCAGCCATTCCTAGGTTTTCAAGGTTATTTTGAGATAACAGCATTAGACTAAGATTATGCATTTTCACAAATTAACTCAGTTTGTTCTGAATACTTCTGTGATTTTTTACTAGCTAGCTTCATTTTTTCTTTCATGATAAAGCAATTTGTATAAGTGATATCTGAAATATGATATTCTCAATGGCTAGGTATTCTATTATCAAACAAATATCTAGTTGCTAGTTTAGGAGTAATGCCAAATATAGCTTGAGGAAAGGAACTGAGATGAATTAGCTCAAAGACCCTTTGGTCAAGGTCTAATCCCTTATTTGAATCCCATCCTTTCCATTTGGGTTTCCCTGCTGCAGAAGCCTTCTAACTAGTTGATTATTTCTCTTCTTTACTATCAGAAAGAATGGAATTCTGTTCTCTGTATACAGACCACACCTGACTGAGGTCTGATTCCATGAACTTCTTCTGCTTCCAGTCTTGTTCATGCTCTCTTCCCCATGGAAGGAATCCTTCCTTTCCGCAGAATTCCAGTCCGTGAACTTCTGGTCTCCCTGGCAGCTTCACCAGCCACTCCCGGCTCTGCCCACCAATGAGCTCATTGGCAACTAAGACAGACAGGCCTTTGCCAGCAGGGACAAGTCATGGTGAGTGAGATCTAATTCTCAAAATGTCTGCCAAGGTCTGAAAAAGGTAGAAGGATATGATAAGTTTGCATGGCTGCTTTCCACCTGAGGGAAATTTAATCAAAAGGATATTGTAGGGGCCAGGCGGTGGCGCTGGAGGTAAGGTGCCTGCGCTAACCTAGGACGGACCGCGGTTCGATCCCCCCGTTCCCCATATGGTCCCCCGTTGCCTGCCAGAAGCGACTTCTGAGCGAATAGCCAGGAGTAACCCCTGAGCATCACCGGATGTGGCCCAAAAACAAAACAAAACAAAAAAAAAGGATATTGTAAAACCACAAATGATGACACCAGTGACTGTGATTCAGTGAATCTGAAATGGGCTAGGAAAGTCTTTAATACATGTTCCTGCAGGACTCTTGAGCAGGTGGTCCTTGGGGCACACAGCAGAAAAGATTGTCACAGATAATGATATGTCAAGTAGTGCAATATGAATGTGAAAGATACTACTGGTCAGTGATTCCTCCAGCTGTTTAAAATTATCTCTTTTGCACACTAAGTAGAGAGAGGGACAAGACTCAATGAGAGAGGAGGTGAAAATAAAGAGTAGGAGGTTTGTAGATGAGGAAGATTCACCATAATCTGAACCTGGATCAAGTCCTCAAATCAACAAACTAATATGCATAAACTGATAATACCCATCCTGCAGAAAAGAAACTTTCGTGGATCTGTGTTACCTCCTGATCTTAGGATCTAAAATATCAATATATATATAAAGTTAAAAAGACACTGTCTATAATCTCTCTTCACTTAAACTTGAAATGTAGTCTGGAAGACATCAACCTTTGGACTACTGATAATGTTCAGTTAAATATACCTGAGAGAAAGCAAGTCCAAGGGACTTCTCTTTCATTCCTGAAAGTAGAAAGTAAAACATTTATGCCAAAGATACCTTCTTACAACAGAAAATTAAAAAAAGGCAGTATCACTAGAGATGAGGAACAGAGGCCTAGATAAATCTATCCAAACAAACCTTAATACACTAATCATCTTCCTAGTCATTTCTCTGCAGTTTGCTGCCCTCAGTTCAAGCAGTGCTGTCTTATCGATTCTTCACAAATGTATAATTTCTTCGTTTAAAAGGTATACAAAGTCTCTTTGTAGTCATATCTTTGGCTTCTTCATGCTCCTCTGAGAACTCCCAGATATAGATAAAACTTTAACAAGTATTGTATACTTTCCTCGTAAACTTATCCTTAGTCACATGACTTTGAGGCCCTACAAAAAATCTATAGCACTAGAGAAGAATTTTTCACTTCTATATACCCTCCTTTTTCTTAATAATTAAATAGAAACATTGCAAATTAAAAGAATAACACCTACTGTATATACATGAGTACAAGCCAAGTTTTTCCTGCACAAATTTGTGCCAAAAAACTCAAACTCGGCTTATACTCGAGTCATATGGGTTATTTGATTCGGTGTGAATGCACTGAATCAAATGCACGTAGTCTCCAGTCGTCTTCTGTTGTCTGCTGGAGGGGGGGGGGAGGGTGCTTAAGCTCAGTCTAAGTCACAGCTGAGTTGTAGAGGTAGGTGGCTGCACTGAACTGTATGCCACTGAACTATTTAACCCACAATCTTCTGCGCTTTGTATGAGACTGACATCAGTGATGGTGTTATCTGTGGACTCAATGATGATAACAATGGCTATGCTGATATCCTCACATCAGATACAGCTGAAGTTCTGTTTGGACAAACAGATGAGGAAGAGAAGAAATACAGTTTTGAAGGATTTTAACCTTGTGATTTGGCTTGATTACCTATTAAGCTACAGTTTTCTGCACTTTAAAGTTTTAAAGTTATTGTTGCTAGTTTACAGTTTTTCTTTAGCAAAAAATATTGAAAAACATTTAACCTATGGATTCCTCAATTATTGTAGTTGTTTTGGGTGTATATTTTTATTTTGGAAATTTACCAGTGGCTACTGCATTTTCCACTTCAGCTTATACTCGAGTCACTAAGTTTTCCCAGTTTTTAGGTTAAATTAGGAGGGTCAACTAACACTTGGGTCGGCTTATACTCGAGTTTATACAGTATGTATGCTTAATTTAGAAAAAGCAAGCAGCATCACTAGGAAATAAGTCAAAGCACATCTCTGGACAGTGCAGAAAACCCATTATAGAGGCAAACCAATGCTTGGCAAGAAGGAACAAGATGCCCATGAATTCAGAACAAAACACTCTGAAATCTCTAATAAACAGAGAAAAGGAGGGAAAACCAGAATCTCTAGCTCTATGGGGCATGTGTTTGAGCAAACTGCACAGAGTTCTACAAGTTCTGGGAGGTGCCTGTCCCTGCAGGATATCCAAGCTGAGTCAGACATACAAGCTACCGCCACCTAAGACCAAAGGGAGAGAAAGCAATGTTCCCTGAGTGCATTCTACCTGCCCAGACCATTGGCAACTGCCAACACTACCCTGTAAGTATAAATCACTGCATGTTCTTGTGAAAGCAAGAACAGTCTCAGGGTGTGAGACACCCTAACTCAAGACCACAGGGCCAGAAAGCAACAGAGCTGGAGTAGATGAGATTTCAAGTACATCTTGTCATGACTAGAGAACCTGGATTCAAGATTTATCTCCAGTTACTAAGCTAAACAAGAACAAGTTCTGAGTCTGGTTTCGAATCCTTAGAATGGGAAGAATAATATTACCAATCTCAAAACATTTTCCTTTTCATTGTGGGTCAAAAACTAAATGCCTGGCAAGACCTTCTTATACAGAGACTGGAGGATAGTAACTATTCATTACATGGGCTACTCGACATAGAACCCCTCTCCTCTTTCTTCCCTCACTCCTCATTCCTGTTTTCTACTTTTCCAGCCAGAATTTGTTGTCTTTATCATTTTTCCTTTCTCTTGTGATGCTTTGCTTTAAAAGAAAAAAAAATCCATGTAACCATTCAAGTTTAATAATTTAGCTGCATGATTATTACAAAGCACTTATCAACACTTTGCAAGAACATGGCAAGGCTTTAGTGACAGTGGAACAAAAGGTTAAAGGATTTAAGAAAATAGAATAATGTTACTGATAAATTCAAACAAACACCTAAGGTCCCTTTACAGATGACAAGGACCATAGAGTGAGAGCAAGACACTGTGAGAGCCAATACATACTCTTCCAACGGCACTCTAAGGACAGAAGTTAATTCTCACTTATTCCAAACGTGTAACCTAATTAAATTAATTGGTTTCAACTAGAGTTTGGAGTAAAAGTTTTGGAGTATAAAATTTTTATAGTCTACTAGTTGGACAAAGTATACCAGAATACATCTACAGGCGTGCATTTTATTAGAAATAAAGATTCAAAACTCCACACTAAAATTTGAAGCTTAACCAAAAAAAAAAAAAAAAACCAACATAGCTCTTTCAAATAGAATAACTAGTTTGATTGAATTTAAAATCTTCTGACTAAAATGCCACCCATTTTTCATGAATACTGCCATGTGAAATACATTTCTAACAAAAAAAAAAGATACTTTTGCATCAGGTTTTATCATTTCTATTCCTGGCCAAGGAAGGAATTTATTCTGTGCCTCACAAAAAAAAAAAAAGGAAAAAAAAAACCTGTTATTCCAGAGTTTGATGAGATCTCATCATTTCTTAAAAAGTCCTATTCATACCCCCAGAGACCAGGATTCTACCACATTTTGTGCATTCACAGGATCAGTAATACCTACAGAGTATATTTCTAAGAAAACTGACACTTAAAAATGACAGCCAGGAAGCACAAGATATACAACTTAACCACACATTAATTCTGATGTGTTGCCCAACATAATAAAATATGCCCTCGCCAGAGGCCAGATAAATAGGATGGTAGTACAGTAGGTAGGCCTTGGACACAGCCAAACTGGGTTAGATCGCCAGCACCATATATGATCCCCTGAGCCTCTCAGAAGTGATTACTGAGCACAGAGGCAGGAATAAGCCCTGAGTAACATTGACTGTGGGGGGGGAAAAAACAAACATTCTTTCACCAGAGTAATTTGTATATGTATATATATTTTTCAGTATATAAGTTCAGATATCACACATCTTATCACTTGGTGGCAAATGAACAACATTGGCCAGGATCGGATGACAGATAAATAATGAAGGGACCGGAGATATAGTATAGCCTTACACACACCTGAAGCCAGAAGTCTAGAGATGGGGCCAAAGCTAAAATACATGTAGGTCATGGCTGCCCTTGCATGGAACACACTCAAGTTCTATTCATGGTATTTATTATGGTCGCTATGTACTGCCAGGACTGATTTTTAAGTGTAGAGGCAGGAGTAACACCTGACCATTTCTAGGGGAAGATGAGAAAGTTGAAGGAGGGAAGAGAGGGAGGAGAAAGGAGAAAAAATAAGAAAGAAAAAAGGGAGAAGAAAGAGGAGGAAGAGAAATTAGAAGAGGAGGAGATCTAGAAAAGAGCTACCCTAGAGAATCTGAAGAGTATAACAGTATTTCTGAATTCTACAGAAAACTCACTGTTGATGAGTTTGAAGGGAAGACTGTAAGTATAGGGCAGAAGGTGAGAAAAATGGAAATGCACTTGGCAGAACAAAAGGCTTTCTCCTGCCCCTTTCACCTAGGACTCCTCATTCCCAGGACTCACACGAATTTTAGTCTACCATGCAGTTTTTACAACTACCACTCTACTTGTAGTTCTCAAGTTTGCGGTTTCTTCCCAAGTCGAACTATGAACTTCCCAGCTCAAGTACTGGTTCTCCACAAACACACCATGAATGAACCAGCTAGTAAAGAATGACATCTACCTTACTTCTATGGATTAAATCAGACACATCCCTCAACAGAGCAACTCTTGGAGTAGCTGTCACTAGAGTGAACACAAACGACTCTCAAGAACTTTCCTGAGATGCTGTCATCACGTTACATTTAGAGCCAAATCCTGTACTTTCCTTCATTGTGCTGAAAGGGGGAAAAGAGGGAACAGTGACAAACCCAAGAGATAGATAGGTACATGTACAGTAATGCTAGCTCTTGTACTCAAGCAAGAGAAGATTTCTCTCCTTTGCTTTCTCTTCAACCCCACACCAGGCAGTGAGAAAAGGGAAACAAAATGATGGTTATATTCTACAGGAGTCCAGATTGATCTGACCTGGATATTCAGGAAAACTCTGTGGCAATAACCATCATTGGCTTAAACTGAAGGTGTACTTCACACTTAAAGGACTAAATTCATCACTTAAACTAATTCAACTTAAATCTAATTCAACATCTCCAATTTTTCAGGCCACATTTCCAAGATTCTTTTCTAGAACCAAGTAAAACAGCCAGTCTCTTTAAACTAAGTCCCCCTTTACTCCACTTGAACAGCCTAGAAAGCTGTATTGAATACATTTCCTCCAGAATGTTCACTTTGCCCCATAAAACTCTATTTACAGAGACCACATTAGCCTGAGCCATAAGGGACTACTGCTTATGGGCTGTTCATACACGACCTGTAATTCTAAACAGGACATTCAGTTTTAATAAATTCCAATTATTTCAGTTTGGAAGAATTATATAAAAACCTTAGGATATTGGAGCCATCAAATAAGACAGAACCTCTAGCCTAGTGCTTTTGACTGAGCAAGTCTTCAAAATGGTAACCAGGGGCTGGAGAGATAATATGGAGGTAAGGCGTTTGCCTTGCACACAGAAGGATGGTGATTCAAATCCCGACATCCCATATGGTCCCCCGCACCTGCCAGGAGCAATTTCTGAGCATAGAGCCAGGAGTGACCCCTTAGAACTGCCATTTGTGACACAAAACAAAAAAAATGATAGCCATAGTTATTTCTATTGGTATCTTGAGGGTCCTGGTAATGATAGTGGTGGTGATGGTGGGGCAGAGTGATTTCTAATTCCCTTCATTATTCTTGCACAAGCCTACCTTAAGACTCCCATACTATTTGATGTTTGTTTTAGGGGCACAACCATTGGCACTCAGGGGTTACGCCTGGCTCTGCCTTCAGGAATTACTCCTGGCAGTGCCTGTGAGACCACCTGAGATACTGGGGATTGTACCTGAATTGACTGTATGCATGGCAAATTCCATCCTCATTGTGCTACTGCTCTACTAACCATTTCACTTGCCCCTTTTAGAAATGGGAGCTCCATAGATCTGAGATAAAAGATGCTGAAACAGAAGCCTTTGACCCAAATCTCCTTCCATCCTACTCTAAGGACCCCTGTGCAGTCCTGTGTCAAGGGACCTGGGCTAGAGCCTATCACTGCCACCTACCAGCTGACCAAGTGTTTCAAAGTAGTCTCCTATCCCCTAGCATTCAATGGTGCTAATGGTTGAATGCAACATGAAACAGCTATAAAACTAGACATATCAACAATGGAAAGACTTTAGAACATTCTGGCAAGAGGCAAGCCACTCATCCAATACTGGCTCTTACTCAGTCCTTTCCCTCAACTTTTCTATGTATTGGTTTCCTCATATGCAAACAAGAGAAGTTAAATGTAAAGTAAATTCTCTTTAGTGAGAATTAAATGGAATCACACCATAAAACCACTTTGCATGGCACCTGGCACATGCTCTTAATGAGTTTGCTCTAGCCTACATTTTAAAAACAAATAAATCAAGCACTTTTATTTCACTAGCATTCATAACAACATAATAAATTTATAAATTTAACTGCCCCATGCCCACAAAAAGGAGTTTTTACACCTTAAATAATATAAGGTTAAATATTGTGTATATACATATATATATATATGTACAGAGCCAAGTTTCACCTTAAATTCAAGAATTATTTTAATACCAATTGCCATAATTCACTAGAAGAGAAAAATACCCATAAAATTATCTTGGCACAATTTAATTTCTGGATTTATAATTTTATTACTATAATTTATGAACAGTGACTTGAGCCTAACCATGCCTGTGACCCAAACATGCCATAAAGAACAATATAAGCGATCAATTTCCACCACTAGGAAATCAAACAGGTGAGCATGGAATGAACCTAGATAGATAAGTTTATGGTAGAAAAGCAGCACTAGTGATTTTGTTACATAATATAACCATGCATGTTACATGTACATACATGCCAAGAACCACTGGCCTATGATATCAACTTCATAGATGCATAATTAACACATTTTAAAAAGATACATGGAACAATCCACAGGTATTCAGAGTTTACAAAACAGGTGCTATTGCATAAAGTGTAAGTAAACTATCAATTTAGACCCGATTCCAATTCTGTTCCCCTCTCTTTCCTTAGATCACAAAGAAATTCGTTCAAACATACATCATGCCCCAGGGAAACTGCAGAACTTTTGGTGTAACAAAGATTAAGGTAGTGCCGCCTTCAAAGCCAGCAGGACCCCAGCTGCTGGTGGGAGGCAAGTCTCTACCAACCATTCTCCTGGGGGTGCCTCAGACTCTTCTGTCACTTTTAAAAAGAGTAGTCTTTAAGCCAAATATTCAACAACAGACCAAAGCCTCAATGTTGTCAGAGACAGGCTAGTCACTGCAAAATTCTAACTACTATTTCTGGGACTCCAAAATATGAGACTAGTGGAAACAGAGTTCCCACAATGAAGGGCAAGTAGTTCTAATATGAAACTCTGAAAAAAAGAAAGTGTTCCCCTATATTAACACATGCCAAATGAACCATTAAAATGTGATCCACTAGACCAACAGGACAGAACTGCAGAAAAAAGCTTGACTTCCACACAGATTATCTAGATTTAATCAATCCTCAGCACCTCCTGTAGTCCAAGACCCACCAGGAGTAATCCCTCATCACAGACCCAGAAATATCAGGCATACTGCCAGATGTAGCCCAAAAACAAAACAAAAACAATGTAATCAATTTTTTAATGTCAAAGAAGCATCAAGCTACATTTCTCCCTGAATAGAAAAACAAACTCACACACCATCTATTCCAAGTTATGTAGTTTTATGTTTCTTACAATAGAATTTAGGTTTTCATGAAACAGTTTTCAGGGGTCTCAAACTCGCGGCCCGCAGGCCATTTGTGGCCCTCCATACAACATTTTGTGGCCCTGCCCTAGAGGAATCTTTTTTTGTTTTGTTTAGTTTTAGTTGTTTGGGTCACAACCCCCAATGTTCAAGGTTTACTACTTATTTTGCACTCAAGGATCACCCCGACTTTGCCTCCAGCAGCCTCAGGTAAATTGATTTTGAGACCCCTCGTTTAAGTTTATAGTTGAAAACAAAATCAACTAAATATTTTAAAAGCTTACTACAATTCTTTCCTGCTACCCAAAAACATTTTCTTTAGAAGTCCATTATTAGGAGATAAACAGTAGTAAACAACCATGTTGTGAAAACGAAGGAACAATTTTCCTGTATTAAGAGATAAACAGTAAAGCACAACCAACTTTGTAGAAATTCTCCATGTCTACCATCATGTTATCATGAAATCATTAATATTACTGTTAGAGCTAATATTTGGTAAAAACTTAAGAACCAAATTTCAGTTCTTCTGAAATTCCTAAGTGAGTTTTATAGCAGCTAATGACAGCAAGAAAGAACATCAACAAATACATCATAAGTAAATCATTGAACACTCAGAGGAACAGAGTACTCCATAAAGAAAAAAAAAAGAGGGCTCATAAAACTTAATAAAAGGCTGCCAAGTTATTTATCCATTCATTTATTTAGTCAACAAATCTCTGGGTGGAAACTACATACTGATTTCCATGACCTGCTCAAAGTCTATTTGAGAAATATGAATACCGCACAGAAGACACACCAGACTATTAAGAACTTTAGGAATGGAAGCCACTGAACTGTGCTGGAACTTAGATGCCAGCACCCCTATCTGCCTGTCCTCTGTGCTGTGCTGCATTCTTGGCCTGATTTCATCCTGTGTGAGGCTCATCTGCGGATGGCTAGACTTCCCTGGAGGTGAGTTTACATGCCCAGAAAGGAGAAGTCACTGAACTCTGCTGGAACTCAGATGCCAGTATCCCTATCTGCCTGTCTTCTGTGCTGTGCTGCATTCTCGACCTGATTTCATCCTGTGTGTGGCTCATCTTCAGACAGCTAGCCTTCCCTGGAGGTGAATTTACACACCCAGAAAGGGAGGAGCCAGAGGAGCGCGCACATCATTTAGCCAATGAATAAAACCACAACACGTAGAAAAACCCACAATACAAGTGTGACAATGGGGAAACAATGCCAGACATAGAGCATGACGATGGCAACTCAGATGACTTGAACATGACCAACCAACTAGTCAGTCTCTCAGTTAAGGAGTTTAGAGTTGCAATATGAAAGTTATTCAAAGAACTCAAAGTATAGAGGAGAACACTAATAAGAATCAAGAGAATATGAAGATAGAAATCAGAAAACTCCCAACTGAAATTTCAGGTCAAATAACAGGTCTGAAAAACTCAATAGATGAATTGAAGAAAAACATAGTTGAGCTTTCCCACAGGTTAACAGCAGCTGAGGATAGAATTAGTACATGGAAGATGAGAAGAATAACTATTCCATACAGCAAAAGAAATTGGAAAAAAGCCTTAAAGCAAATGATCAAGCAATGGAAAAATTACTCAAAGAATGGGAACAGATGAAAATAGAAGTCTATGATAAGCTCAACAAAAACAATTTAAGAATCATTGGGAGTCCCAGAGACCAAGGAAGAAAATTCCCAGGAAGAATCAATGGTCAAGAACATCATTAAAGAGAAACTACCAGAGCTAAAGCATACATGCGATCAAATCCTGCATGCTGAAGAGTACCAACTAAAAGAGACCCCAGGAAAAAAAAAACCCAAGACACATCCTAGTCACAATGACGAATCCCACAGATAGACACAGAATTCTGAAAGCAGCAAGATCGAAAAGAGAAATTACATTCAAGGGAACATCCTTGAGATTTACTGTAGACCTGTCACCGGAAGCACTCGAGGCCAGAAGGCAGTGGTGGGACATAGTGACAAAACTCAATGAAATAAATGCTTCACCTAGAATACTGCACCCAGCAATACTCACTTTCAGGTTTGAAGGAACAATACATGGTTTCACAGACAAACAACAGCTCAGAAACTTTACAGAATCAAAACCATTCTTAAAAGAAAAATTGAACGGCCTACTTTAAGACAAGACTAACCAACAGACACACCAAACTTCAAGATAAAGATGGCACTAACTCCCAGGACAATTCTTAGTCTCAATGTCAATGGACTAAATGCACCAGTTAAGAGACACAGAGTGGCTAAATGGATCAAAAAACTCAATCCAACCTTCTGTTGCCTACAAGAAACACACCTGAATAGTGAGAACAAACACAGAATCAAAATAAAAGGCTGGAGGAAAATCATCCAAGCAAACAACGCCCTTAAAAAAGCTGGAGTAGCCATACTAATATCAGATGATGCAAACTTTATACTTAGGAAAGCTGTAAGGGACAAAGATCGACATTTTGTATTAATCAAGGAATACGTACAGCAAGAAGAAATCACTCTCCTAAACATATATGCACCAAATGAGGGGCCAGCAAAATATATAATAAAATCGCTGACAAGTCTTAAAAATAATATCAATAGGGGGGCGGGCGGTGGCGCTGGAGATAAGGTGCTTACGCTAACCTAGGATGGACCTCAGTTCGATCCCCCGGTTCCCCATATGGTCCCCCGTGCCTGCCAGGAGCGACTTCTGGGCGAATATCCAGGAATAACCCCTGAGCGTCACCGGGTGTGACCCAAAAACCAAAATAATAATAATAATAATAATAATAATAATAATAATAATAATAATACTATCAATAACAACACAATAATTGTGGAAGACCTCAACACGGCATTGTCAACATTTGACAGGTCAACCAGACTGAAACCCAACAAGAATAAACTAGACCTGAAAAGAGAAATGGAAGAAAGAGGCCTAGTAGATATATACAGGACACTCCACCCCCAGAAGCCTGGATACACAGTCTTCTCTAATGTACATGGGGCATTCTCCAGGGTAGACTACATGCTACATACCTCCATAATATCAAGAGGATAGAAAATTTGCAGGCTACCTTTGCTGACCACAAGACTGTGAAATTATATGTGAACTACAAAGGAACACAGAAGAACAACTTTAATACCAGGAAGTTAAACAACCTAATACTGAATAACCAGTGGGTCCAAGATGAAATCAAAGAGGAAATCAAAACCTTCCTGAAAACAAATGACAATGGAGACACAAAATATCAGAACATATGGGACACAGCAAAGGTGGTACTGAGAGGAAAATTTATAGCTTTGCAAGCACACATCAGGAAAGAAGAAGGGGCCTACCTGAATAGCTTAATGACGCAAATCATAGTATTAGAAAGTGCTCAATATAAAGACCCAAAAATAGGGAGGCAAAAGGAAATAACAAAGCTGAGAGCAGAAATCAATTAAGTGGAAACCCAAAAAACAATCCAAATGATCAAGGAAAGCAGAAGTTGGTTCTTTGAAAAAATAAACAAGATTGATAGACCACTAGCAAAACTAACAAAGAAAGAGAGAGATAGAAACCTGATAAGTCGTATTAGGAATGAAAAAGGAGAGATCACTACCTATACGGTAGAGATTCAAATGGTAATCAGAAACTACTTTGAGAAACTCTATGCCACTAAAAATGAGAACCTGGAAGAAATGGATAAATTCTTGGACAATTATAATTTTCCACAATTGAATGAAGAGGATGTAGCATATCTAAACACACCCATCACTATTGTGGAAATTAAGACAGTAATCAAATGTCTGCCCCAAAGCCCAGGCCCAGATGGATTTACTAATGAATTCTTTCAAACTTTCCAAGAGGAACTACTAGCAGTCCTGGCAAGACTCTTTATTGAAAAAAAAAAAAAAAAACAGGAACACTTCCAAATAGCTTTTATGAAGTCAACATCACCTTGATACCTAAACCAGACAGAGATGCTACGAAAAAAGAAAATTACCGACCAATATCGCTGATAAATACAGATGCAAAGATCCTCAACAAAATCCTGGCAAATAGGATTCAATGCCTCATTAAGATGATCATCCACTACGATCAAGTAGGTTTCATCCCAAGAATGCAAGGCTGGTTTAACATCCGTAAATCTATCGACAAAATACACATTAACAACAAGAAAAATAAAAATCACGTGATCATATCAATAAACGCAGAGAAAGCATTTGATAAGGTCCAACACCCATTCTTGATCAAAACTCTCAGCAAGATGGGAATGGAAGGAGCCTTTCTCAATATAGTTAAGGCCATCTACCACAAGCCAGAGGCAAGTCCTCAATGGAGAAAAACTAAAAGCCTTTCCTCCAAATTCTGGCACAAGACAAGGCTGTCCTCTCTCACCACTCCTATTCAACATAGCACTGGAAGTACTTGCTATAGCGATTAGACAAGAGAAAGATATCAAGGGAATCCAGATAGGAAAGGAAGAAGTCAAGCACTTGCTGTTTGCAGATGACATGATACTCTACTTAGAAAACCCTAACGTCTCTACCAAAAAGCTTCTAGAAACAATAGACTCATATAGCAAGGTGACAGGCTACAAAATTAACACACAAAAAATCAATGGCCTTTCTATACACCAATAGTAAAAGGAAGAAATGGACATTAAGAAAACAACCCCATTCACAATAGTGCCACACAAACTCAAATATCTTAGAATCAACTTGACTGAAAATGTGAAGGACCTATAGAAAGAAAATTATAAAATTATAAATTATAATTATAAAACTCTGTTACAAGAAATAAGAGAGGACACACAGAAATGGAAACACATACCCTGCTCATGGATTGGCAGGATTAACATCATTAAAATGGCAATACTCTCCAAAGCATTGTACAGATTTAATGCTATCCCTCTAAAGATACCCATGACATTCTTCAAAGAACTGGATTAAACACTTATGAAACTCATTTGGAACAATAAGCACCCTAGAATAACTAAATCAATCATTGGGAAAAAGAATATGGGAGGAATTACTTTCCCCAACACTAAACTGTACTACAAAGCAATAGTTATCAAAACAGCATGGTATTGGAATAAAGACAGGCCCTCAGATTGGTGGAATAGGCTTGAATACTCAGAGAATGTTCCCCAGACACACAATCACCTAATTTTTGATAAAGGAGCAAGAAATCATAAATGGAGCAAAGAAAGCCTCTTCAACAAGTGGTGTTGGCACAACTGCCTAGCCACTTGCAAAAAATTGAACTTAGACCCCCCCTCCCCAGCTAACATCATGTATGAAGGTAAAATCCAAATGGATGAAAGACCTCAATATCAGACCGAAAACCATAAGATATATAAAACAATATGTAGGTAAAATACTCCAGGACATTGAGACTAAAGGCATCTTCAGGGAGGAAACTGCACTCTCCAAGCAAGTGAAAGCAGAGATTAACAGATGGGAAGATATTAAACCGAGAAGCTTCTGCACCTCAAAAGAAATAGCGCCCAGGATACAAGAGCCCCCCACTGAGTGGGAGAAACTATTCACGCAATACCCATCAGATAAGGGGCTAATCTAAAAAATATACAAGGCACTGATAGAACTTTACAAGAAAAAAATCATCTAATCCCATAAAAAAATGTGGAGAAGTGGACAAACACTTTGACAAAGAAGAAATACAAATGCCAAAAGACACATGAAAAACTGCTCCACATCACTAAGCATCAGGGAGATGCAAATCAAAACAATTATGAGGTACTACCTCACACCACAGAGATTGGCACACATCACAAAGAATGAAAACAAGCAGTGTTGGCAGGGATGTGGAGAGAAGGGAACTCTTATCCACTGCTGGTGGTAGTACCATCTAGTTCTACCTTTATGGAAAACAATATGGAGATTCCTCCAAAAACTAGAAATTGGGCTCCCATATGCTCCAGCTATACCACTCCTAGCAATATACCTAGGAACACAAAAATACAATACAAAAATCCCTTCTTTACACCTATATTCATTGCAGCACTATTTACCATAGCAAGACTCTGGAAACAGCCAAGATACCCTTCAATAGACGAATGGCTAAAGAAACTGTGTTACATGTACACAATGGAATATTATGCAGCTGTCAGGAGAGATGAAGTCATGAAATTTTCCTATACATGGATGTACATGGAATCCATTATGCTGAGTGAAATAAGTCAGAGTCAGAGAGAGAAAGACGCAGAATGGTCTCACTCATCTATGGGTTTTAAGAAAAATGAAACACATTCTTGCAATAATAATTTTCAGACACAAAAGAGAAAAGAGCTGGAAGTTCCAGTTCACCTCATGAAGCTCACCACAAACAGGTATGAGTTTAGTTAGATAAATAACTACGTCTTGAACTATCCTAATAATAAGAATGTACGAGGGAAATAGAAAGCCTGTCTAGAGTACAGGCGGGAGTGGGTGGGGACGATGGAGATTTGGGACATTGGTGATGGGAATGTTGCACTGGTGATGGGTGGTGTTCTTTACATGACTGAAACCCAAACACAATCATGTATGTAATCAAGTTGTTTAAAGAAAAAAAAGGAAGAACTTTAGGAATGACACCTCATTTAGTTCTCCAGTAGCAAGTCTAAATCCCCATTTTATAGAGGAGGAAACAGATATAGTGACCATTGATTTAAAAGGTCATATAGGAGCTGGAGCAGTGGTGCACGCGCTAGTCTAGGACAGACTGATAGTGATTCAATATCCCAAGTCCCATATAGTCCCCCAAATTTGGAGCGAAATCTGAGTGCATAGTCAGGAGTAACCCCTGGTGTCACCGGTGTGGCCCAAAAACAAACAAACAAAAAAAAAGTTCATACAATTAGCACAAAATGAGCTTATATTTGAACCTAGGATATTTCTCCAAGGATTCACACTGAAACCTTATAAAACAGATTATGTTTATACCTAAAAACACCATGTAAATGCCTCAAAGCTTCACTATTTCAGTGCTAAATATCAACAGAATAGAAATACAATGCAAGTACCCATTGGAAGGAAGAATACTTCTGTCAAACTCAGAAATCTAAAATAGGAAGCATACAAATTTAAGCAAAAATATGAATGAGTATAAAATATCTTATAGTTGTGTTTCATTAAGATCCTTGCCATCATTTGAAAAAATAGTATGAGATAGAAGTAAAGTTTTAGGAGATGATCATTTATTCCTATTATGAATTCAGTAAACCATTTTTTGTAGTTGTTTTAATTTTTTTGTTTTGTTTTGTTTTCTTGGGTCACACCCAGCAGCACTCAGGGATTACTCCTGGCTCTACACTCAGAAATTGCTCCTGGCAGGCTCAGGGGACCAGATGGGATGCCTGGATTCAAACCACTGCCCTTCTGCATGCAAGTCAAATGCTCTACCTCCATGCTATCTCTCTGGTCCCTGTAGCTGTTTTAATTTTTATAAAATATATTGATTAAAATTATGTGATTACTACTGGTAATATCAGTTTCTCATGCATGTAAATCCCAATACCACATCTCTTACAGTTATGCCATGGTTTCTTTTTTTTTTTAATATCTTATTTAAACACCATGATTACAAACATGGCTGTAGTTGGGTTTCAGTCATAAAAAGAACACCCCCCTTCGCCAGTTCAACATTCCCACCACCAATGCCCCCATCACATCCTCTCCCATCCCCTGCCTGTATTTGAGAGAGGCATTCTACTTCTCTCACTCATTAACATTGTCATGGTAATTATTAATATATTATTTCTCTAACTGCACTCACCTCTCTTTGTGATGAGCTTCATATTGTGAGTCAGTCCTTTTGGCCCTCATCTCTGGGCATTATTACAATAATGTCTTTTATTTTTCTTAAACCCCATATATGAGTGAGACTATTTTCTGTGTGTGTCTTTCTCTCCCTCTGAATTATCTCATTCAGCATAATAGTTTTCATGTCCATCCATGTATAAGAAAAGTTCACGACTTCATCTCTCCTGGTAGCTGCATAATATTCCTGTGTATATGTTCCACAGTTTCTTTAGCCATTCATCTGTTGAATGAATTCAACATTCATCTTGTTTGTTTCCAGAGTCTGACTACTGTAAATAGAGCTGCAATGAATATAGGTGTGAGGAAGAGAGTTTGTATTACGTTTTTGTATTCCTAGGGTATATCCCTAGGAGTGATAAAGCTGGATCATATGGGAGGTTAATTTTCAGTTTTTAAAGGAATCTCCATATTGTTTTCCATAAGGGTTAGATTAGATGGCATTCCTACCAGCAGTGAATGATAGTTCCTTTCTCCCCACATACCTTCCAGTACTGATTGCTCTTATTCTTTGTGATGTGTGCCAGTCTATATGGCATGAGATGATAACTCATTGTTGTTTTGATTTGCATCTCCCTGATAATTAATGATATGGAACATTTTTTCATGTGCCTTTTGTATGCCATTGTTTCTAACACTGAACAAGAGAATTGCACACAACAACTGACAAACAACAAGCCCAAATATCAAGTAACAGCCATGGGTCCACGAAACTCACCCAGAGTGAACAGTCTAAGAAAAGCTCAGAATAGAAGACTCAAGTGTAAGGATAGTGGCCAATTCATGAGCTAAATATATGCTCAATTGTTCAGGCAAAGTGCTGGCACTAAAGGACAATGCTTCCCAAAGTGAGTAAATCCATCCATTATGTTTATGACTGATGTAGGGGTACAAGACACTGACTAAACTGAAAGTTCTATTTTCCTAAAAGTAGACAAATTATCTATCCATCACCCAGAATCACCATTTCCCCATTGGCCCTGCTGCATCACTGACCCTCTATAATTCCCTGCGGGGATGCAAACCACACTTTAGGTACTCTGGTTGTTGGATTGATATCACCAGGGCTTTTGTGGAACAAATGTGGGCACTCTTCCCATACCTTACTTCTTCCAGAAAAGCTTGACAGCTGTAACTACACCCACAAATGCAGTCACCATGTTTGAACTGGGCCTTCTCTACAACTGAGTATATGCCCTAAAATTCTTATTATCATAGTTTTGAATTTGTGGACAATTTCCTTTTTTGTTGCTGCCATTCCTAAAAAATACCCCAATTTAATAGACTGGACATATAACAAAAGCTTACTAAAACTTCTGTCATTATATCAATGACCTCATTGATAATATAATAATCTTCACAAATAACCTTGTTAGCATACTTTTTCTTACTTCTTTTTCTTTTGATTTTTTTCTCTTCTATTTTTTTTCAATAACTTTGCTTTCACTTATCTGGAAACAAATGTAACATGATCAACACTGTCAACTATGTGATGCATTTTCTTTAAATAAATAAAAAATTTAATCCTCTAAATAGACCCTAATTTAGTATTATCATTTTATGATTCATTTCATTGAAAACTGTTCTTTGTCTTTAATTTAGATCAAGGATATATCATTAAAACTGGTATTCTGGGAATGATAAAGTGATTAAATCTTTATTTTCCATGTACTGTTTAGCTTTTATTCAATTATAAATGTACATAACAAATCACAGAAATATTTGTTTTACCTAATCTCCTTTGATCTTCCTATAAAATATGTTAGTTAAAAACATGTATCTTCTGCATTAAAATTATGTATTGGTGAAAATAACTAAATAAACAAAAGAAGGCAGATTAAAGGAGCGTGGAAGTTTCTGAATGTTTTCTTTTCTGAAAAAAAGAGTATGCCAAATCCTCTTGAGAAACTTTGCCATGGGAGAAAGGCATGGACACATGAAAAGGGACCAGTTTTAGGTTTCTTTGAGGTCAGCACTGGCAGGAAGCAGTTGCGGATTCACTAGTACTGACAGTACAGACAGTCAAGTAGCAAGTGCCCAGGAGCATACTTAAGTGTCAGATGCAGACTGACAGAAGAGGAGAAAGTCGATGGTGACAAACTAAAAAGCAAAAAGTGCAAGACTGTAGAACAGTGACCTGAATCTCGGTGTTTTAGCATCCTGGGGCAAGAGCCAGCTTTGCCAACGTGAGCAGCAAGAAACTAGGTAGCACGTGCATCCCAAATCCTCAATCAGAGCAGAAGCTGATACTGGTTAAGAGCTTCCCAACAACAAAATACTGCATTACATGAGCAAGTAGCAGGGAAAGAATATATAAAGTATATGAATACATCCACCCCAAAAATCATTAAGTGGTCACTTATTGTGCCCTGTTGACAGCTCTTAGGGGCATCTCTGGTAGGAGAGAACAGCCCCATCTCTGAGAGATGGCATCAGGGGAAATCACATGTGTACATAAGGCTAGAGAGTAAAGTCAAAGAGGCGAGGATCATGATCATCACCTGTGACATCTGGATTATGATCATGACCCTGACCACAGAGCAGCTAAGAGAAGTGATACTAAAGGTGAAACTCAGTGTAGAAAAGGAATTTACAAGAATACTGTGGTGCACCGACACCAGGCTCGGAGTCGATGAGTCCCTCATACCTTCCACCAGCATCAACTCTGATGAGCCCAGAAGGCTTGTGAACAAACAATATGGAATGGTTGGGTGAGCAACTGAGCTGGGCTGTTTGGAGATCATCTATGGAACATCACTCAAAGGTCCTTTCTGAATCAATAACTTAATATGGAGACTTCAAGTTCTAAAAAAATCTTAGACCTAACACAATAGCTTCCCAAAGAGTGCATTTATCTTGGGTATGATGTCTCACAGATGAGGAGCATCAGCAAGCAGCATATTAGTTTGTTTATTGAATCTCCAGTGACAGTTCTTTGGACATAAGCTTGGCATATGAGTAGCTGACTTCATTATTTTATGAATAAGATGTAAGCATTGTCTGGACATAAGTCTATTTAAATATTTCCTTCAAAAACTGAAGATACTTGCAGCAAAAATATACGTGTGTATTTATTGTGTTTATAGAATTGTTTTGGGTAAACAATCTGACACTGGGCTAGAACCATAGTAGAGTGGGTAAGGCAGTATCTTACATGTGGCCAACCCAGGTTCAATTCTATATGGTCTATATATATGAGCATCACCAGGAATTATTCTGGAATGCAGAGGTAGTTGTCGCCACTGAGTACAACCAAATGAGTCCCAAAAACAAAAAGAAAAACAATGTAAAAAAATGGTATTGATGAGTCTTTGATGCTATGTTTTAAAATGTAAGACAAATAGGGGCCCGGGAGATAACATGGAGGTAAGGCGTTTGCCTTTCATGCAAAAGGTCATCGGTTCGAAGCCCGGTGCCCCATATGGTCCCCCGTGCCTGCCGGGAGCAATTTCTGAGCATGGAGCCAGGAGTAACCCCTGAGCGCTGCCGGGTGTGACCCCCAAAAAAAAAAAAAAAGACAAATAACCTATTTCCTCCAACCATGTGCCATAATTATTCTTTTTTTTTTATTTTTGTTTTTTTGGCCACACCCCACCGGGTTAACCCACTCTCAGGGGTTATTCCTGGCTATGAGCTCAGAAATCACTCCTGGCTTGGGTGACCATATGGGACACCAGGGGATTGAACCGCAGTCCATCCTAGGTTAGTGCCAGCAAGGCAAGCGCCTTACCACTCTGTGCCACTGCTCTGGCCCAAACATTTTTATTCTTATAGTTAATTTCTTTCGCAAAAATTTAGGACCATGGAACTCCAGACATGTCAACTTTCTCCAACAGCAACTAACTTACCAATTTTTATCTCCCTCTTTCCCTAACATTCTCTGATACTTGATTTAAAACACATTACATACCCTGAGCCTCTTATTCTTCCTCCTTGACCTTCACTTTAATCCTCTCAACTGTGGCTCAGAGAATCTACATGTAGGAAGCCAGAGCAATAGCACAGAGTGTAGGGCATTTGCCTTGCATGCATTCGGACCGAGTTCTCAATTTTTGTCATCCCATATGGCCCCCAAGACTGCCAGGAGTAATTTCTGAGTACAGAGCCAGAAGAAATCCCTAAATACTGGGTGTGCACACCTATAAAAACCATAAACAAACAAAAATATACACATGTGAAATATCAGTACTCCATATTCCAGAATGTATGGAAAGCTCTCATCTCAAAGTTCATTTCCAAGCATTTGTTCATTTCACAAGCATTTGTTTCCTTCTGGTTCAAAAACTGACTAAATGCATTATTCTCTACAAAACCAAACACTATTAATTCTGAACTCTTGATACTTATTATTTCTGTCTCCAGTACATTCCCAATGGTAAGGACTATTCCACATCAATTACGTTATTCAAAAAAATGATCTTTAAATATTTTTTTTCATCAGTGTGGAGAAAAGACACTATTGGAACAACTCTTACCAAATTGTCTGTAGTAGCACACTGGAAAGGCATTTCTTACTGTCTGATTAACCTTTATCACTGAAACCTGAATGTAGCTACCACCAAATAGTAATCGAAGATACATTTAATTCTGGATAGCAATAAAACTTCTGTGCATAAATTTTATTCATTCATTTATATTTCAAATCAACAACTTGATCCAAACATTTATGTTTATACTTCACCTATCACTCCGATACTTCAAAATAATTTTTAATATGCACTGGCAAAAGGGTGAGTGTTGGAACTATATTACTGAAACTCAGTTATGAACAACTTTGTAACAGTATTTCACAATGATTCAGTTAAAATTTTTATAAAACTAGGGGCCAGAGCGGTGGTTCAAACAGTAGGGTGTTTGCCTTACACATACTGACCTAGGAAGGACTGTGGTTTGATCCTTTGGTGTCCCATATGGTCCCCCAAGCCAAGGGCGATTTCTGAGCACATAGCCAGAAGTAACCCCTGAGTGTCACCGGGTGTGGCCCAAAAAGCAAAAAATAATATATATTATAAAAATATATTTTAAAAAAGACAGGACCAGGAAGATTGTTTGGGTCATAAAGCATATGGAAGGCCAGCCCTGTGTGTTCCACCCCCCCCCAGTCCCATAAAGGGTGACATTGGTATTTCCTGAGCAACAATAGGTCCTACCATCACAAAGAGTAACCCCCATAAAACTATGATAAAACTATGCACATGACTTTTCAATAATGAATGATGCAGTAAAACAATAAGCAAACAAGAAAGCATTTTTGTTCAAGGAGATTACTAATTAGGGATATGCATTATATATTAGAAAACTTAATTTATCAAATATATTAGAAATGCAAACAGATCAAGGTTTTATCATACTTAATGGAAAGAAAAAACTATTATAAGAGAATTAAGGCTTAGAAATGGTTTGAAAATACATCGTGTTAATTGAAAATGAGTCATCCATTCATCATACTTCACCAGAACAGGTCTCTATCACACCAACCCCTTGGTAACATGAATATTTAGAAACATCTGTTTGAAAGTAGGAAGTTAGACACTGACAAAGGCGGTAGCACAGATATAAGCTCCTTGATGTCTGAGCTGTTGAGAGGTCAAGGGGCTTACCCAGTGTTTCAGGGTTAACTTACATTCGCAAAAGAGCTGTGTAATCCCCCAGTCACCAATGCCTCTCCCCCCAAAATCTCTCATGGATGTATTTGACTTTCTACACCAGCCAGTCTATGTTATTGGATTTTATTACTCTAAATATTGCCTGAAGTTGTAGATATAAGAAAGTAAAAGTCAGAGCTAATACCAACAGGATTTACATGTTACCATTTTAACAACTACTGTTTGATCTTCAGCTTTTCCTATTCCCATTTCATCTGAAACTCTAGGCCCTGATCAATGGACCTAAAGACCACTTTTACCATGTTGTTACCACTGTTCACATTTGCTTTTAGGATAAAATCCCCACTTGAGAGAGCCTCAAGCCAATATGTTCTCAACTAACCAGGCTCAGAAGTTTAGCTCTCGATTCTGATCAGAGGACATCAATCCCTCTAGGATGTCAAAGAACTTTGCTAGGATTACTGCTGTTCACTAAGTGCTCTCTACCCAGCTAATTAGAAAAGAAGCACAAAGAGCTGATTGGCTTCTGAGCACTGACCCTAAAAGTGAGGCAAGTCTTCCCAAGATCAAGCTGGAGATTGCGTGCATGATCAGTCAGAACATGATCCCTGTCTTTCTATGACCAACTTCATTTTTACTTGACAGACACTCCTAGGAGGCAAGGCTTGAGGTTTTCAGAGAGCAAAAAGCTTTCCTACATAATGATGCTCAAACCCATGCTATTCCACATGCGTTATGACTCCACAGTCTTCCACTATCCAAGCCCAGCCCTTTGCAGACGTGGCCATCTCAGAAGATGACTTTGTCGATGCTATCACCATGAAGAATCCAGCAAAATTCTAGTATAACAACAGCAGAATTGCCTCTTGTATTCTTGTCAAAACTGGGCACTGAATACTAGAACTGGATAGCAACACATCTCATCCATGGCTCCCATTTGAAGATGGTTTAATTAACACAAATTGCAGTATCTGCAGCCAATGTCTTAAAAAATCTCTATTCCCTAATCTGGAACCAAAATGGGAACTAAAAGAGATACTGGGATTGGGGCCGGTGAGGTGGCGCTAGAGGTAAGGTGTCTGCCTTGCAAGCGTTAGCCAAGAATCAGGACCGCGGTTCGATCCCCTGGCGTCCCATATGGTCCCCCCAAGCCAGGGGCAATTTCTGAGTGCTTAGCCAGGAGTAACCCCTGAGCATCAAATGGGTGTGGCCCGAAAAACCAAAAAAAGAGAGAGAGAGAGAGAGAGAGAGAGAAACAGGGACTAAAGAACTTGCCTTCCACATGACTGAGCCTACGTTGATTCCCTAAGCATTACATATGGTTCCCTTGAGCACTACTATGAGTGTTATCTGAGTACAAAGTCAAATAAATAAGCCTTCAGTATAGCTTAGTATATTCCCAATTAAAAATATATGAAAAATAAACTAGAAATGGAAGAGCATTGAACAACTGCAGGGAAGAGGTTCTCTTTTATACCATCATGATCATGTTTGTTAAGTTCATCTTTGAAGTAGCAGCAAGTAGTCCAAGGTGGACAGAAACATCCAATTTTAGCATCATCTCTTCTGTGTTTTTCTCAAATATAAAGCAGATTTGCAGTACCCTTGTCCCTAGTTAGTTTTAATCCTAACTCCATGGAAAAATTTAAACTCATTCTCCAAAATATAAACCAGTCTGTATCTGAGTGTCCCATTGATAGAGTGTTGAACATACTTAACATCATCACTAAATAAAAGCAATAATAACAAATATTCCAAAAAGGAAGGAAGAACTAGAAGAATATAAAAATAATAAGCCAAGCCATGAGAATACCTCTGAAGCTACCACTTCTATGAGAGGATAGCTGCTTAAAAAAAAATCAGGGGCCAGAGTGGTGATGCAGCAGTAGGGCGCCTTTGCCTTGCACGTGGCTGGTCCAGGACGGACTATGATTTGATTCCCTGGCGTCCCATATAGGTCTCCCAAGTCAGGAGTGATTCCTGAGTACATAGCCAGGAATAACCCCTGAGCATCATTGGGTGTGGCCCAAAAATAAATAAATAAAAATAAAATTGCGATTTAGGGGTCAGAGATAGCACGGTGGTAGGGCATTTGCCTTGCACGTGGCTGATGCAGGAAAGAACTGGGTTCAATCCCCGGCATCCCATATGGTCCCCCAAGTCAGGAGCAATTTCTGTCCTGAGATTTCTCAGGACACCCTGAGCATCACATGGTGTGGCCCAAAAAAAACACAAAACAAAAAAACTAAAATTGCCATTTAACTGCATCGTATTAAAAAATAAGGACTGTGTAATAAAAATACAAAGTAATATCTCAAATCTGTGTTGGAATTACTTGGTTTCCTAAAATGATCCTAGAACTACCACTCCCAGAGCTTCCCAAACTGGTTTTATTGCGTTCTGGGGAGCACTGATGGGATTGCGGGGAGGGAAAAATGAATGGTTGCCTCAGATGAAAGGGAAGAACACATTCTGTTTTGCTTTGTTTGTTTCCTTAAAGAAGGTACATGTCCAACAGGCCATTGGCCTTTGTTCACAGCCACTCTCTTCACAACAATCCAAGATTCTAAGAACAGATGAGTGGGTTAAGAAAACATGATTCACAGATACAATGAAATGCAAGTTGGTCGTAAGAAAAAAAAAGGAACTCAAGACTGGATCCTACAAGGATGGATATGGAGAGTATCATGTTAAGTGAAATTAGCCAGAGGGAGAGGGAGAGATGCATAGTGTTCTTCCTTCTCTGTGAGATATAAAGAAATTTTATGAAGAAATAGCAAAGCCACAAAAGCAATAGAAACAAAGAACAGGAAAAATGTTCTTCAGTAGACATCTTGGCAACAGAAAGGGGGTGAGGGAGGGCTAAGTTAAGGAACAGAACAGAATGTTAGGACCATGGGTATGGGAAAAGTGATGCTGTAGAAAGTGGGCTGAAAGGCAGGAGGGAAAATGAGGATATTGGTGGAAGGAAGTGGACACTGGGGAAGAGATTGATGTATGACTATTGTATGCTTGAAATGAATAATTTTCAAATTCTGTAACTGATGGTAATTATTTCGTTTTGTTTTTCTAGAGGCCAGACCCAGTGACACTCAGGGGTTACTCCTGGCTCTATGCTCAGAAATAGCTCCTGGCTTGGGGGACCATAAGGGATGCTAGAGATCGAATCCAGGACTGTCCTGGGTCAGCTGCATGCAAGGTAAACACCCTACTGTTCCACTATCATTCTGGCCCCGGCTCACATAATTTTTAAAAGTGAGGAGCATCCAAATTCACTAATCATCAGGGAGATGCAAATCAAAACAATTATGAGGTACCACCTCACACCACAGAGATTGGCACACATTACAAAGAATGAGAACAAGCAGTGTTGGCGGGGATATGGAGAGAAAGGAACTCTTATCCACTGCTGGTGGGAATGCCATCTAGTTCAACCTTTCTGGAAAGTGATATGGAGATTCCTCCAAAAACTGGAAATTAAGCTCCTATAGAACCCAGCTATACCACTCCTAGGAATATACCCTAGGAACAAAAAATACAATACAAAAATCCCTTCTTTACACCTATATTCATTGCAACACTATTTAGCATAGCAAGACTCTAGAAACAACCAAGATGCCCTTCAACAGATGAATGGCTAAAGAAACTGTGATACATATACACAGTGGAGTATTAAGCAGCCTGAGTGAAATAAATTAGAGAGAGAGAGAGAGAGAGAGAGAGAGAGAGAGATGCAGAATGGTCTTACTCATCTATGGGTTTTAAGAAAAATGAAAGACATTCTTGCAATAATTTTCAGAGACAAAAGAGAGGAGAGATGGAAGTTACAGCCCACTTCATGAACCTCATCACAAAGAGTGATGAGTTTAGTTAGAGAAATAACTACATTGCGAACTATCATAAAAATGAGAATGTATGAGGAAATAGAAAGCCTGTCTAGAGTACTGGCTGGGGCGGGGTGGGGAGAAGGGATATTTGGGACATTGGTGGTAGGAATGTTGCACTGGTGATGGGGGTTATCCTCTTATATGACTGAAACCAAACCACAATCATGCTTGTAACCAAGTTGTTTAAATAAAATATTATTTAAAAAATGTGAGGAGCATTGAGTAATTCTCCCTTGAAAGGAGAGAGGTAAGTCATATTTGTCTGGAAACTTCTGAATGGCAATGAGATTACTTTCCTATGATTTAGAACAGAATAGTTCTAAAGAATAGTAGCAAGCCCCCAAATGCTAGTGTTTTAACAATATATTTTAAATGTTTTTTTTTACTTTTAGGTCATATTTGGCTTTGTTCAGGGGTCACTCCTGGCAAGGATAGTGGGGACCTGTGAGATGCCAAGTATTGAACCCAGTTGACTCTGAAGTAGCAACCCACTTATTGTATTATCTCTCTAGTCCCCATATTTTAAATGTTTTAAATAAATTTTATTATGCTGCTTTGGGCAAACCTATTAATTTCAAAATCAATTATGTCATCCTTAAGATTGTCTTTTAAGAAATTATAGAAATGAAGAACAAACTTAAATTATTTCTTCTGTGTTAAGACATAATTTATTCTTCTTACAAATTCTTAAGTTCACAGTCAATGACAAATTTTTCTTTCTAAATCTTAATTCTACAGCAATTGATCTTTTTGCTTCTAAGTCATGTTCATAAATTGTGAACAATTATTTCTGAGGCTTATTAGTAAATGATTTTTAGGCCAAGGAAATCACTTTGATACACCCAAGAAAACAGAGCCTAAACTCATTGCAAATATCTCTAGTCAATGAATGGATAAATAAAATGTTCTCTATCAATAAATCATTATTTAAACAAAAAATGGAAGGAAACTGTGGTACAGCACAATGTGTGTTTAAAAAAAAAACCCTGAGGATCCTATGCTAAACAGCCAGATAGCAATGAATATATATTGCATACTTTCACTTATTAAGTTGCTAAAGCAGTCAGATGTTTGGAGCTAGAAAATAGACTATTAGTTACAAGAAGCTAGTTGTAAAATAATGAAGTGGTTATTTAATAGATATAGAATCTATCAATATGGGATCTGGGAATATGAGAAAAGTCCATGGGTAGATGCTAGTGTCAGCCAGGCAAATAAATATGGTGTAACTAATGATTGGAAATATCCTTAAAGGTAGTTTAAAATGATCAATTGTATGCTATATATATATATACATGTAAGCCCAATAAAATTCCAACATAGAAACATTAGACTAACCCCACTCACAGCAATAATACTGGCAGCTAAAGAAACCTCGAGAAGAAACTGACTTAATGGAGATCTCTGGTTCATAGAAGGAAATAATATTTTTATAAAAACTGTGCAAAACTTCAGAAAGACAGAATGTGAGCATTATCTTATCATTTCCTTACAGATATTACTCACTTCCATTGTAGTGTCAGGCTGCAGAAACTTTTCACTAAGTCATATCATTTTAAAATTACTAACAATTTAAGAAAAAGGAAGAGTATGTTTATTAAATGTAGATACATTGACATTTTAATAGCCAAATACTATTTTTCTTAAATGAAAAATATAAAAAGGCACTGAAGACTCTTGATTAATATTAGTCAATATTAATATTCATCATATTAATCAAGGCGAGTTATATTGTTGTATTGCATTTGCTGGAAAACTACATAGGCTGAATAAACTATATATGATTGATATTGCTGATATCTATTAGATAAATGATAAATCAGTTAACAAAAAAATCCATCTTAAATAAAAGATTTGGTCACAAATATAAGACTGAGTTAATATCCCATTTACAGAATCATTCTTTTAAATAACAAACGGGTTAATCTACAGATGTGACTGAACTTACTGTTTCTTTTACATGCAATGACTACTTGGTATGGAAACTGATTCAAGAATGTTTTGTGAATGTTTAACAGTAAACACTGGTTCTTAAATAGTCAACTCTAAAATCAGGCATCAAGTCATGATGTCCACTTTTCCACTCTAACTCAAGACAGTCTTAAAAGTCCTAATCCTGAGCACTGCCAGGAGTGAACCCTGAGCATACTACTGTGTGTGATCCAAAGATGATCCCCAAAAAACAACAAATAATAGTGTCTAAAAATTTTGTGTCAGTATCTAGGATTCAATAAAAATATGATAGACCTTTACCTTTAAGAACTATTCACTTTTGAAGAAACAGAACACCTAGAAAATGAGAAAGTATTCCTTGTTTATTGGTAAGAAAAAGTAAACATTTTCAAAATCCAAATTATTGAACAAATTCCAGTCAATCTTATTCAAAATTCTGAGGACACAGGGGCCAAAGTGATAGCACAGTGGTAAGACATTTACATTGCATGTAGCTGACCTGGAACAGACCTGGAACAAACCCCAGCATCCCAGACGATCCCCGAGCCTACCAAAAGCAATTTCTGAGCACAAAAACTGGTGTAAATTCTGAGCGCCATCAGATGTGGCCCAAAACAAACAAAAAAATTATGAGACTAGTTTAAAAAATAGTCACTAAAAAGGATTTTGTATGGAATCATAAAACACCCAAAGCTATTCTGAGAAATTAGAAATCAGAAGCTATTGCACTGCCTGACCTGAAATTAGTTATAAAGCTATATTAATCAAAACAACATGCTACTGGACTAAGGATAGACTTTCAGATTAGACCAGAAAACTCAATGATAAGCCCGCAGATATATCTACCACAGCTAATCTACCACAAAAGGGTTAGGCTTAAGAAATGGAATACAGTCTCTTCAATAAAAGGTATTGGGACAACATAGTGGATCAAATTCTTTGAGCTTTTACCAGAAGTCATAAAATATATTGAGGAAACTATAGGCAGAATGCTCCAGTATTTGGACCTCAAAAGTGCTTCTAAATGATGTGATTTCCTTGATAAAGATGACAGAAACAAAATTAAACAAAAATATAACTACATCACATTGAATAGTTTCTGCGTGGCAAAAGGATAGGCTAAAATTAAAACAGCCTACTGAGTTAGAGAGCATCTTTGTACACAATCTATCAGATAATAGTTTAATATCCAGAATACATGAAGCACTTACAAAGATCAACAATGAAAAACCCAATAATCTCATTAAGATGGAGAGAGGAAATAAAAAGGCACTACTCTGAAGAAGAATAACAGATGGACAAAGGCATATAAAAATGCTCAGCATCACTTATTATTAGCGAAATCTAAGATGAAGATGTCAGTGAGACATCACTTCACACCAATGAAAATGGCATATATCAAAATGTTTAGCATCAATGTGTATTGGTGGGGATATGGAAAAAAGAAAGTCTCAGCCACTGCTGGTGGGAAGGTTGTATGGTACAACTATGGAGTTCTTCAAAGGAAAAACAAACAAACAAACAAGCAAAAATAGAGTTCTCATGTGAGACAACAATTCTACTACAAGGTATCCATCACTCCCAAAACACAAAAACTATTTGTTGAAAAAGATCTATGCACACCTATGTTTACTGGAGCACTTAGCACAAAAGTCAGGCTATGAGAACCAACCAGATGGAACACTATGCCACCACAGGAATGATGAAATCATGCAATTTGCAGTAATTTAGATTGAACTATACTCACTAATATGTGACCTATAGTATAACATGTCTGAGGCCAGACATGTTACTGTTATTGCATCTTACTATTAAGGCATGTCATTATCTTTCACATGACTAACTCAGGTTTGATCTCTGGCATCCTTTAGGGTACACAAGCCCTCCAGGAGTAATTTCTTTTTCTTTTTATTTTATATTTTTCTTTTTTATTATAATATCTTTATATAAGCACCATAATTACAAACATGATTGTAGCTGGGTTTCAGTCATAAGCAGAACACCCCCTTCACCAGTGCAACATTCCCACCACCAATGCCCCATTCTCCCTCTTCCCCCACTCCTGCCTGTATTCGAGACAGGCATTCTACTTCTCTCATTCATGAACTTTGTCATGTTAGTTGTTAGTGTAGTTATTTCCCTAATAGGATCCACCACTCTTTGTGGTGAGCTTCATATTGTGGGTTGGTCCTTCTGGCCCTTCACTCTATTGTCTCCGGGATTATTACAATAATCTCTTGACTTTTTTTTAAAACCCATAAACAAGTGAAACTATTCTGTGTCTATCTCCCTCTGATTATTTCACTTAGCATAATAGATTCCATATACATCTGTGTATAGGAAAATTTAATGATTTCATCTTTCCTGATGGCTGCATAATATTCCATTGTGTATATGTACAACAGTTTCTTTAGCCATTCATCTGTTGAAGGGCATCTTGGTTGTTTCCAGAATCTGGCTATTGTAAATAGCGCTGCAATAAAAATGTGTGAGGAAGGGATTTTAGAATTGTATTTTTGAGTTGCTAGGGTATTTCCTTAGGAGTGGTATAGTTGGATCATATGGGAGCTCAATTTCCAGTTTTTTGTGGACTATCCATATTGTTTCCAAGAAAGGCTGGACTAGATGGCATTTTCACCAGAAGTGAATATGAGTTCTAGGAGTAATTTCTGAGTTCAGAGCCAGGAGTCAGGAGTAACACTGGGTGTGGCCCAAAAACAAAACAAAAATATTTTGTCTATGGAATGTAAGATAAATAAGTTGGGTAAACAATTCGTTCTGAATTACACAAATGAAAATGCTCTGGAACAAGAGAAGTGGAAATGGGAAGTGAGAAGAGGTGGCCTGCAAGATTGTTTCACAGAAATTTGGGTACATCTGTGAAACAAAGGTAATACATCTGCCTACGTCCAAAAACCAGGACCAGCACTCCAAGGAGCGGGATCTGAGGCAGGCATAGTATACTGGGTACAGTAGTTGTCTTGCAAAAAATTGACCCAGACACAATCCTTGGCACTCTATATGGTCCCCCAAGCTTGGCAAGTGTGATCACTGAGACAGAACTGGGAGGAAGTGCTGTGCATTGCCACCAAGTATCTCTCCCCCACCCAAAATAACTGGTTTCTAAACTGTAATAATTAAATTCTAAAATATGTACTATGAAGCCACTAACTAGGAAGAATGAAGTCATGTCTTTTCTTTATATATGAATGGACATGAAGATTGTATGTTGAATTAAATGAACCAGAGAAAAAGTGATAGACATAGAATAATCTCACTCATTTATGGGATACTAGAAAAACAAGAGATAGTATGGTATTAATATCCAGAAACAATAGAGATAAGAGTCAGGAAGGAGGTCCAGCCCAGAGTAGGAAGCTCGCCACATAGGGTGGAGAGTACAGTTAGAGAAGGATCTACTAAGACAATGATAGTTGAAACTGATCACTATGGACAAGGACTAGATGCTGAAAGAGGAAAAAGTGACATGCAAGGTATACTGCCACTAACAATAGTGCAAATCAAGTGTCATAAGTGAAAGAAGAGAAAGAAGCAAATCGCCTGCCCTAGAGACAGGAATGGGAGGAATGGGTTTAAGAGTGGGAGGGAAGCAGGAGACATCTGTGGCAAGAAGGGTGCACTGGTGAAGGAAGGTGTACATTGCATGACTGAAACCCAACAATGAACAATTTTGTAACCATGGTGCTTAAATAATGCAATTAAAAAAAATCTCCCCATCGAAGTTTCCCTTCCTCCTTCCCTTTAAAAAAATAAATAAAATAAAATAAAATGTATCGCCCAAGATGACAGGAGTGAAAGGAAAACTAGGGTTATTGTGGGATAATGTGGGCATAGGTAGTGGGAACGGAGTTGGGAACCTTTATGTCCAACTCTGTTATCAGTAATTCTTAAAATAAGTGTCTAAAAATTTTTAAAGGGAAATACTGGTCCTCAGTAGGACCTGTGATATCTCTAAAATATGATCAAAGAATGAACATTTGGAAGACTGGCATAACTCAGAGTAGCAATGTCTTCCCAAGGACAATGCATGATGCTAAAAGATCAAGTATGGATAAAAGATCTACTCAAAATACAATGGACTATTGTGGAACAAAGTATGAAAATTTCTCCGGTATGATTTCACACTCTATCGTGCAATTAACCTTTGAATAACCATTTTCATTATTATGTTAATATGATATTAACAGCAGCCAACTCACATTAGAGATTTTCCTTGCATTGGTGGAATAATCAGGCTTAAAAACATGAAGCTACAAATGACCTCAAGGGAAGGAAGAAGGTCTGTAAGGGGCAAGGGTGATTTCCAGCTACTAGCCATTAAAAGGCTGACCCTGAAATTCTGCCAAAAACCGCATGGAGTATGCTAAAAGGCAAAGTCCTTCCAGAAATGCAATCTACTCTAATACCTTAATTAGAGTTGGTAAGAGAGGCTAAAAATATAGTTTAGTTAACCTGTGCTCAAGTTGCTAACCACGAGAATATAATATAATAAATAAGTCACTTTAAACCAGAAAAGAGGCACCACTTGAACTACTTGCATGTGGCATAGAAAAGTATACTTATAATATTTAAAAAATAACTAAAATGTACCACACTCTTTCATCTACATTAAATACATGTGTAAGATTTTCTTCATATGTTAAAAAACTGAAATAAATTTAGAGTGAAAGTATGTGAGAATTCATCTAAAAAGAGATTTTAAAATTACATAGTATTACTCTGTTCACTATTTTTTCCTGTCTATAAAAAGGATACTTATTTTTCATAGCAATATGTGACTGTTATCTGCTAGCTGTTTTAAATAAGTTACATATACTTTTAATTGTTTTGTTTAATATGGTAAATATAAATAGGCATAATGTACATTAAGAAAACATCCTCTCAACTTACGTGTGAAAAATGGGTGTGGGTGCATGATTTAATCATTTACACAATGGTTCAATGTCTTTTGTCTCTGCAGTATAGATATTCCTTCATCCCTTTGATAGCACAGTGGGTAGTGTGCTTGCCTTGAAAGCTGCAGACCAAGATTCCATCCACAGCAGCCCATAAGTTCCCCTGAGCCCTGCCAGAAATGAGTCCAAAATGCAGAGTATTTTGTAAGCCCTGAGCGCTGCAGGGTGTGGCCCCAAACACCAAAATAAATATAAAAATATGATCCAATTTTTACATTTGGATCTACTGAGTCATTCCAGTCTACTTTCCCATCTGAATACTCATAGAATTCATCTAACATCTGGTTGTAGTTTTCTTCATATTCAATATGCATGCATGATTCTGGAGCCCTGAAGGAAAGATATCAATATTCCCCCCCCACACACACACACACACACACACACACACACACACACACACACACACACACACACACACACACACCTTCAAGGCTAACTTCATTACAGATTC